>JAMKPZ010000538.1:0-57477 GCA_024699675.1 Amphibolis antarctica | reverse complement strand
GGTTACAAGATAACGACGGGAGATCACTCCTCCCCTCGAATGAGTATCCAACCTCCCATTCTTTACCTAGCCCGAGTGCCACCCGACAATGAGGGAGATCACAAACTTCGGCTCCCTCTAGGTAAGGTATCCCCTCTTGGTACACCAGCTGCGACAACGTTAGGTTATTTTACTTGCCAACAGCATTTGGGGAGGGCTAGTAGCATTCTTTTACTCAGTTTTCTTATTTTCTATTTTGTAATAGAGAAGAACAAAAAAAAAAAAAAAAAAAGAGAAAAGAAAAGTTAGCGGCTAGAATACTTCTTCAACAGAAAAAAGAGAGAGAAAAAAAAAAAACAGAAAAGAGAAAGGAAAGAAAAAAAAAGAGAGAAAAAGAAAAAGAAAAAAAAAAGAGAGAAAAAGAAAAGAAAAAGAAAATTTACTTGTTGCTGAGTCCTGAAAGCATATGGACTCCTGTGTAAGGGAAGGGTAGATCTTAGGATTCTGTCGTTTGTTGGCAGTCCAATACTCGGCTTGTCGTGATTGACCAAGTATCCCCTTCTTTCAGGACTTGGCAACCCATCGAAGTCTGCCAATACAACCGGGTGCCGGAACCCATTTGCCGACACCCACTTCTCCTTTTTTCTCTTATCCTAGGGCTTGACATCCCAGCTAAGTCGTCAAACTTGGGCTTGGCATCCCGCTGAAAGTCACTTCCACCCCTGGGTTCCGATGCCCACATTTCTGGAACCCGCATGATTCTATCCATCATTTCTACAACCCCAGAGCGAACTAGTGAGGATGAATCAGCATGAGTATGGGCAGAAGGATAGCTCTCGGATCTCTCCTCTCGACCCGTCTTTGTTGCCTAAGGGTCGCTTCTACTGGACAAGGGAACTACGTTTCCAAACTCACATGCGTGAATGTCCAAGCAGTTATCTCTTGATGTGAGGTGAGCCACCTTTCATTCCCCTGCAGGTCCAGATAGCACGATTGGGTTGGAACAGCTACCTTGCGCAAACTCCATCACGGGCACCCGCTTGAAAACCCCTATACAGAAGCAACGAAACAAAATGCCAGAAAAGGAGTCACTAGAAAACATCCCGACCTTTCTACACAACACGACACTGATATCCATGGATAAGGGGAAGGGACAACACTCCTTCCCCACCTTTGGAAATAACGTATAATCAAGCGTGTAGGCGAAATAACCGGTTGCTAGGTAAGATCAGCCGGCCACCGTCACCATTACCTGAGGATGTTCGACTCCTTAACACAACCCAAGTCAGAATGTCAACTATCCCAGGCGAAGGTGAGTAAAGTTCGCCCATGCAGGCCAACTCAGACTGTTGGACGCCCAGACCACAACCCGTGTAAAACAACCAGCCACCGCCACCAGTACCCAGGTACGATCGACTCCTCAACATACCTCGAAAACCGTACTTAGACGTATGGATCGGGCATTTAACCGGCCCGCCACCAGCAAACCGGTAAGAAAAACCGGTTGCTGGCACCTCAAAAACCATACTTAGACGTATGGATCGGGCGTTTAACCAACCCGCCACCGACAAACTGGTAAGAAAATCTGATTGCCGGCACCCCGAAAACCATACTTAGACGTATGGATCGAGCGTTTAACCGACCCGTCATCGGCAAACCGGTAAGGAAACCCGGTTTCCGGCACCCCGAAAACCATACTTAGACGTATGGATCGGGTGTGTAACCGGCCTGCCACCGGCAAACCGGGAAGAAAACCCAGTTGCCGGCATCCAGAAAACCATACTTAGACGTATGGATTGGGCGTTTAACCAGCCTGCCACCGGCAAACTGGTAAGAAAACCCAGTTGCCGGCACCACGAAAACCATACTTAGACGTATGGATCAGGTGTTTAACCGGCCCACCACTCGCAAACTGGTAAGAAAACTCGGTTGCCGGCACCCTGAAAACCATACTTAGACATATGGATCGGGCGTGTAACCGGCCTGCCACCGGCAAACCGGTAAGAAAACCCGGTTGCTAGCATCCCGAAAACCATACTTAGACGTATGGATCGGGCGTTTAACCGGCCCTCCATTGGCAAACAGATAAGAAAACTTGATTGCTGGCACCCCGAAAACCATACTTAGACGTATGGATCGGGCGTGTAACCAGCCCGCCACCGGCAAATCGGTAAGAAAACCCAGTTGCCGGCATCCCTAAAACCATGCTTAGACGTATGGATCGGGCATTTAACCGGCCCACCACCAGCAAACCGGTAAGGAAACCTGGTTGCCGGCACCCCGAAAACCATACTTAGACGTATGGATCGGGTCTTTAACCGGCCCGCCACTGGCAAATCGGTAAGAAAACCCGGTTGCCAGCACCCTGAAATCCATACTTAGACGTTTGGATCGGGCGTTTAACCGGCCCGCCACCAGCAAACCGGTAAGGAAACCCGGTTGCCGGCACCCCGAAAACCATACTTAGATGTATGGATCGAGCGTGTAACCAGCCCGCAACGGCAAACCGGTAAGAAAACCCGGTTGCCGGCATCCCTAAAACCATGCTTAGACGTATGGATCGGGCGTCTAACTAGCCCGCCACCGGCAAACCAGTAAGAAAACCCGATTGCCGACACCCCGAAAACCATACTTAGACGTAAGGATCGGGCGTGTAACCGGCCCGCCATCGGCAAACTGGTAAGAAAACCCAGTTGCCGACACCCCGAAAACCATACTTAGACGTATGGATCGGGTGTGTAATCGGCCCGCCATCGGCAAACCGGTATGAAATCCCAGTTGCTGGCACCCCGAAAACCATACTTGGATATATGGTTTGAGTGACCAACCGGCCCACCGCCGGCAAGACGATAAGAAACCCCTGGTTGCCGGTTCCCCGAAACCCGTGCTTGATGTATGGTTCAGGTGACCAACTGGCCCGCCGCCGACAAGCCGGTAAGATAACCGGGCTGCCGGCTCCCCCAAAATTCCCAACATGGCACAAACGTGGTCTTAGTGTCGCTACTCCAAATCTCGCCCGCAAACTCACAAGAACACTCGAGAAGGTAGTTATGAACAAGTTTCCATTAAAGTTAAGATATTATTCATCATTTAAAAGGGGGGGGGGGGTACAAACAGACTACTCCTCCTCAGAAAACTCTAAGGGTTCAAACCTCTGGGGCTCAAATCTCCGGGGGTCGATTCTCTGGCGCTCCCGTCTCCGTAGGTCACGAGCCCGCTCCCGCCGCTCGATCCGGTCGACTAGCCGGATCAACCGATCTTCTCAGCTCAACAGTCGGATAATGACTTCGTCTCGAGCATAGAGACGGTCCAGCGACGCGTGCAAATCCTCGGCATAATCCGGGTTCAGAGAAGTTCCACCGGTAGACCGGGAAGCAGAAGCAGGAGTAGGAGGATGACGCCCGGTTGACCACCCACCGGATGACGAGCTAGACCGCTTAGAGGCAAGCCACTCATACCGACCCAAGTCGACTGATGTAATGGGCCGGATCTGGAGCGGAACCCTCTGCCGACCTCCGGTTGAGATATAGAGGAAGTGGGCCAGCTCCACCAGCGCCTCCCCAAAGAGCAACTGGCTGGGAGGTCACCGGACTGGGAGAATCACGCCACGCATCTGGCACCGAACCGCCACCGCCCAGTTCACCTGGCAACCCGTTACCACCGTGAAAGTCGCAAGGTAAGTCGCCACGCTAATTTCGTCCCAATGCCCCCCTTTCGGGAGGATTGTGTTGTTGAGGACAAAGGAGACGAGGTGGGCGACCGGGTTTAGGTCCTGAGCCTTAACGATCTGTTGGTCAAAATTGGCATCCGCGGCAACTTCCGCATTGATGTCGCCGATGCTCTAGGGAATGTTCGACAAGGGGGAGAAAATGTCCAAACCGGTAAAGCGGAGTCCCAACACCTCAAACAGGAGCACATCGGAGAATTCCATCGGTCCTGATTGGAGGCTCAGATAAAGCTGCGACTCCACCTCCGATAGGTTGGAGTACATCTCGGCCACCAAGCCGGGGACGGTCTCAACCCGGTGGAAGTCCAGGATGAAAGGAAGCAAGCCTTGCTTGGCAAACAGCCGCTCCACCTCCGGCAATCGGTCGAACTTGGCCGGCCTCCCATGTAACACCATTTTTATGGCCAAGCGGCCGTCGACGGGGGATGCCAAATCCTGATCGATTTCAGGGGGAGCCACGCCGTCAGCCGCTGCCTCCTTAGAACCAGTCGAAGTCCGATACCAAGGGAGTGCTAGCCGGACCGATCTCGCCTCTGAAGCCGCGTCATTAGGAATCTCAAACGGCCTTGATGGAGTTCCAGCAAGACGCTGTTGCCAGTCCACGGTGGCCTTGCGATGCATCCGACGTCGCGAGCTTTGAAGGGGGGCCACTGCTGAAGCCTCACCTTCCATTGGCACACGGCCGAAGTAGCGTCGCAGCCGTTGCCGATTAATTCAAAGAAAACGGCTAGGTGGGCCGATTCGGCCCAGTTAGGACAGTTGAGCTGTTCCGCCGGCATGTTCCTCAAAGTCGCCGGCAGAAGATCGAACCATCGTCGTGCAGACCCAGAAGCTGATTGGCAGACGTGCCCCGTAACATTTTTGGTGCGAGGCATGTTGATTAAAGCTCGAGGGAAGAAGTTAAGGAAAGATAGAAGAAAATCCAAACGAGAACTCAAGGGAGGAGTGAAAACTAGCGGGAGGGATGAGGAAATCTCCAATGACCTCCCCTCTATTTATAGGAAAATAGGTCACCCGGATTCCGCGTGGTTGGTAGCGGCAACCGGTTCAAAAACTGGTTGCACAAAAATCAAGAAAGTTGAAATGATTCTTGACAACTTTTAAAAGGTACGGTCAAGGCATGGTAATCGAGAAAGTTGCACTGAAATCGGAAAAGACGAATGAAAATTGAGAAAAGTACAGAAGCACGCGAGGCCTTCGTCCGGTTGCCACCTCCTGCTAGGCGACAACCGCGTGAATGGTTGGCTCGAAGGTAAAATCACAAAGGTACGACGTGACCATTCACTACGTCCGTTGCAGCTTTTTCAATCATGTCACCAGCCGGTTGCCGCCTCCTACTAAGCGGCAACCGCGTGAATAGCCGGCTCAAAGGTAAAATCGCAAAGGTACGACATGACCATTGTGACAGTGGCAGCTTTTGAAAAAGCAACGTATCACATCCTCAGCCGGTTGCCGCCAACCACGTCACCAACCGGACGGAACGTAATATCACAAAAAGTATGACGTGACTATTCACGACAACTTTTAGAAAAGAAACAAGTGAAGCCTTTACGTCACATCCCGGTGGCCGGCTCCCACAAGGTGGTTGCCGCGTAATCAGCCGTTCAAGATCTAAGACGCGGGGAGATACGCCCCAACCTTCGAGCACGGTACGCGAACACTTTCCCCCTCGTTACCCGGTCACTGGCACCCACAGGATGGCTGCCGTGCAACCAACCGGCTAGCGATATGGCATCCCCTGGTCAAGTGACCGAGGGTGTAAGCCTGATTCTATTGTCCGACTTACAATAGATAATTCACGAAAGCGTGAAATCTCGCATGACTTACCGTCTACGCATGGAGGGTCATTCAAACCTAGGATGTCGGTCATTCAAACCTAGGATGAGTTTTACTTTCAAATATTTAATTCTTCTTAAATCTAAACATACTACACTTCAATTTGCAAGCAATTTAATATTTAACACTGAAAATGCACTACACCCGTGAGCTAGCTTGTGGGTAAACATCTCTACTTGCGAACTTACTCGTGGTATGTGTGATAAAAGTGAGTTTCAGATGTTTAAACAGTATGATTCGAATTAGCTGAAACTTTTAAAAGTTGTTTGCTTATATTTTTGGTCTTTTTAATTATCTTAAAACACAACAGACAACATAAACCATGAAACACAACACATTACGAAAAATTTGTAGAAATGAAATGCAACATTCAACATTACATCAAACATAATATTATTCTCTAAATATCGTAATAGAGTTGATAAGATAGGTGTTTGTAAAATTGAGTAAAAATATAAAGGAAAGGTAAAAAGAAAGGAAAAAAGAAAAGGAAAGAATACTTAATGCTCCACTATAATTTCTTCCTTTGAAACTTACTCAGGATGAGAACTTCTCTTTGTCTTTACTTTCGGTCCATCAGGTCGCCAATCTGGCAAGCCTTCCTTTCGACCTTCAAATGAGATTTTGGGCGTCACTCCGCAATTACACCAAGGAATAGAGGAGGAAGCAGTTGGCGCCAAGAGTCTCTCCTTCAAAGATATGCTTAGGTTAAGAAAAGAACAACAAACACACCAAGGAATTGATTAAAGAAGAGGAGGTCGTCAATCTCCCCTCGGAAGAAGTGAATGGGTGAAGATGGGAGATGAAGAAGATGGAGAATGCCTTGTGAATGATGCTCCGAGGAAGAAGGGGGGGGGTCTAGTTTCATGGCTATAAGACTATTTTATAGGGAGTGGCAGTTCACGAGCTAACAGTTAGCAAGGATGTGATGCACATCTGGACATGTGAGATTGTTCCATGCAAGCCCAATTCTTTTCCTTGTCTGTCCACGTTCTCCATGGTCGAGCTTTAGCTAAATTAAATTTCTCAGTTTTAATCTTGTACAAATTTCCTTGCAATTGCTCATCAAATTTCTCTGCAAATACTTATTAAGGAATATCTTTTGTGAAGCACATTACATTACAAGATAAATAATTCATCATATTTAATCCTTCATTATAATTGTAATCATTATTACATCAATGAAATTCATCATACAGAATAAATAGGACATAGGCTCGCGGGTTACCCAGTTGACCCACAAGTAAGTTTGTAGTTTAAAGGGTCAACTTGCGGACTTTGCACTTAGACATAAATCATGATTTTTTCTATGAATTAATCAATTTACTAGCAACTTAAAGAGTCAATTATCAATCAATCATTCCCTTTTTAGTACGTAATCACCATAAATATAATTTATGACTTAAAACTTAATTCATGCATCATTAAAGTGAATAAACGTGCATAATGCTCAAAAATATAGTTAACATTGTAATCATCATTACTCAAGGCAAAATGTAACTAAAACTCATTAAAACACATGAATTAATATCCATAAAATGCACACTTTTGAGTCTAAACAAGTCCCCCATACTTAAGTTTTGCTAGTCCCTTAACAAAATACTAAAATAAGACTATAAAAACTATGAAAGTAATAAAGACTACTAAATAAAATTAACTAAAACTATGTTAGGCCACTTTCGTAGGGAGCACGACTACACTTAGTAGGTGCAGTAAGCCTTTAAACCCTTAGGTTACCCTAGTAGCAGAATTGTGTCTCCAGGGGGTTTTAAGTGGATACATCCACAAAGTCCAAAGAAATAAAAAGAGAGAGAGAAGGGAAATAGAAAAGGGAAACAGAACTAACCAAAGGATCATTTGAATCACTTGTTGCTATAAAAATT
The DNA here is from genome assembly GCA_024699675.1 of Amphibolis antarctica. Classification (NCBI taxonomy): domain Eukaryota; kingdom Viridiplantae; phylum Streptophyta; class Magnoliopsida; order Alismatales; family Cymodoceaceae; genus Amphibolis; species Amphibolis antarctica. Next base: position 50,052 of record JAMKPZ010000538.1, on the reverse strand, counting down.
TCAGGGGAATGAGGTAACTCAGTCTTACAACACTCCCTCTCCTTGCCTTTAAATTGAATAGACTTACTTTAAAATGTGAACAAGGAGTCACTTATTCATGAGAACCATCTGTCTTGTGCAAGCAATAGGAATTCACACCTTCAATACTCTCAATCAGGAATTAAATCATTAAAACAGGCACACATCTCACCAACAAAAGAGGGTAATTTAAGATATTTCCTTCTTTTCTAAGATATTGGAAAATACTTTGGCCGATAGACAAGGGATAAGAAAATTAATATACCATCACTCAAAATGTTAATTTGTTGATATAATAACATTCCACTTCATTCTCACATCCCAAGTGACTTCAAATATTTCCCTTTTCTACCCCATATTGACATTGATCCCTTAAATTTTTTTCTCTGATTCTTTTTTCTTTCTTTTTTTTTCTTGATTTTCATTTTTCTTTTTACATCATAATGCAAAGGAAATGACATAACTAGCATTGCACTCTTAAAATCTAATAAGTGACCCTTAATCAATTAGTTTCAACACCTTATATCTCCATAACCTAATTCCCAAATGAACTCCATGGTATATTAAAGCTCATACCCTTGCTACCTTCCTTCACATATCCTCCAACTCAAAGAAGTTTGGGAGATACCTTAGGATAATGCTCACCAGAATGGAAATTTTTTTATATTATAATCATTTTTATGATGACACTCGACATAGGTTTATCTCTCCACACAAATGGGGTAATGAGAAAGGAAAATAATTTACTTTAGAAAAACTAGGTTAACAAGGCATTAATTCAAATGAAATAGGAAGACTCAACCTATTGCACAATTTAATTTAAAATCCATCTCCTCTAAGAGCAATAGGTTACTTGGAATTGGCTCTGGAAATTCTCCTCTCAATATAATAGGGTCTTCCCATTAATTCTAATAGCAACACTTGAAACTTACATTCCTCAAGTTTTGTTCTTGAATAAAAACATAAAAGATATTAAAGATGCGAAAATAAAAAAAAATCACAAATATCGGAAAAGAAATTTTTTTAAAAAATTTTAAACATTTTTTTACATACTTAAACATAAACCTTCCCCTCATACTTAAACTTTGCATTGTCCTCAATGTAAATGGAAAAGTTCAGTATAGACAGGAAAATTCATGACAAATAAGGAATATAATAAACATCCCTAATATCAATCATGAAAATGTGATGCATGCAGAATAATGCATTAAACTTAACATGATAAGTCATTTGAAATGCATACGTATTGCTGTAGAAATTGAATACAATTGCTATGCATCAATAAAGAATGATGATAAAGATGTGATATCTTTTTCACATAGAAATAGTATAATTAAAATAAAAATAGTGCATATATATATATCTATGCTTGTAGAGTTCTAATGGCTCACAAGAAAACCAAGTGGTTTATAAACAGACACCACCAAACTACACCCTTATTCAAACTACACCCTTATTGGCTTAAGTTATGTGGTGTTGTTCATCCCTTTCATGAGCTATGTGCCCATCAAGTAAATGGAGATTCTGAACAGATTGACTTGGAAGAGCACCTTTGTTTCTTAGATTAAGTGAATTAGATATTTGGTTCAGTTGTGTCTGAATTCTTTTAATAGCTTGATCATGAATAGCAATTTGAGAGTTGGACTTTAATGTTGTTTCTACTCTTTGCATTAAGTTTGCTAATTGTCTCTCAACATTTTGATCATGAACTGGTTGAGTTTGATTTAAATTTAAAGAGCTATTGTTCATTGCATTTTGTTCAATAATAGGCTATCCTACTGATTGAGGTGGTTGTTGTCTTGGGTTTTTCCATGAAAAATTAGGATGTTTCCTCCACCTAGGATTATAAGTAGGGTTGGAATTAGAGTTGTTACGTTGATTATAAAATAAAACATTAACATCTTTAGATTCATGTAAAATAGGACAGTCTTCTACAACATGACTTATGGCAAAGCAACTTGTACATTTAGGCATGTTAAGCTCAATCTTTTGTTTAAGTTGTAGTTCATCAATTTTATGTATCAAGCTAACCATTTTAGCTTCTAAGGCAACATATGGTTCAACAATACGGACTCCCATAGGGGTAGAAATTTGTTCTTGACTCACTTTAGCAGTACTCTCCCATTGGGTAGTTCTTTTGGCTAAATCTTCTAAGAATTTCCAAGTATTATCTATTCCTTGGTTCAGAAATCCATCTTGACTCAGATTCTAAGAGTGTCTTTGTGTGATAATCGATTCCTTCATAAATAGTTTGGATTTGAGTAACTCTCTCTACTCCATGATGTGGACATTGAGCTAGGAGGTTACAAAATCTTGGAAAATATTTTTAGAAAGGTTCTCTTGGTTTCTATCTACAATTTAAAATTTCATTCTTCCTTTTAATTGTGATATGCATTGGATAGTATTTTCCTAGAAATCTAGAACAAAATTAATTCCAATTGGTAATAGAATTTGGTTGTAAACTATATAACCATCTTTTTGCAATATCTTTTAAAGCAAAAGACATATATCTTAGTTTAATCGCATTAACAAACATGTTTGGTATTTTCATCATATTGCAAACTTCATTAAATTCTTTTAAAAACCAATAAGCATCTTCTCTTTCAAATCCATGAAATTTTAGTAACTAGTTGATATAATTGGAATTTAATTTAAATCTATCATTAGCACATTCATGAAGTATTATGTAGGAAGGTTCATTCATTAAATTAGGGTAAAACATACTACTTATTGTTTGTTCTCTAGGTTGTTCTTACTGTGAGATAGCCATAATTGTTCTTCTTGTATGTGTTCGGACTAACCTATGAGATGAATCCCTTGACCAACCTAACATACAACATTTAAATATAAAAGAAGATTTGCTTGTGTATCGTCATTAAGTAAGCTTTGACTTTCATTTCATATTGTCATGCAACAAGTGTACCTGTTTACAATAATACCACAACTATAGTAAATGATATAAAATTTTAGACTTGATAAAAACTTGCAACAAAGGTTCATTTAGTTTTGAGCACAATACAACAAAGATGTTCCAAAAGAAATAGCAAACATTGTAAGTGTTCAACAATGGAATTTTTCTTTTTTTTGACACAATCCATAGACAGGTTCGTGGGTAAATTGGTGTACCCTCGAACTAACACGTGGACAGACAAAAAATGCTATGCACAATGTTGTGAAGTATTTGCATAGGGAATTAAATCATGCAACCACACTATAGAAGTAGACAAGGTTAATTGATGAATAAGTTTAGCATTGCAGCTTCCATCAAATAGTTGGATCTTGTACTAATAAAGACTATCCCATGCACTATAAATAAGAGTATCTCCATTGGTGAAATAGAAAGTTCTGATTTTTCCTTCATATGGCATGTCAGGTTCTCCTAGATCCTCTAGTTGTAATTCTATGTAGACCCAACTTCATTCCCATTTTGCAATGTCTTGTAGCCTCCAGATTTCAAATTTCATTTCAACATCCCACCATCGAATTAAACTAAGAGATGTAGGTTCTCCATTAATTCCCTCAAATAAAGCTAACTGAACTAAATCATAGAATGAAATTGCCAGTGCACCCATAGGGTATGAGACAGGTAGGAGCTAGGAGCTTCACTAATTCATCTTCAATATTGATGGCAATGATTGTGAGTCCATTAATATATTGAGGTGTACAACTTGTTATAAAGTAAATGATTCTATTAATAATTACAAGATTCCTATTATTCGTTGGTCTTCCTCCAAAATAAACTTCTCTAATTGGTTGCCATTGATGTTTGTCAAAATGATAAACCAACAAATATTGCCAATTAGTCCAAATCTCAGCTAGTTCCTCCCAACAAAATAATTTATGCATAGTCCTTCTATCAGTACCCTTAAATGTTAAAACTGCACCTGAATCAAGTAAGATATGCTTATCTTTATTTGGATTTGGGAGTATCAGTTCTACATTTGTAACAGAGTTTTTTATCCCAATGTCAGCTCTTAAGAAAAATGTTCTCCATAAGACCAGTAAATAATTAATCCACCATCACATCCTAAAATATTATGAACTCCTTCTAGTGATGTGGGTGGAATTCCTACCTCATAGTCAATTCCATGATAAATATATATTCTTGGAAGTGCATTATATGAAATCACTTCACTAACTGTATCTCTCATTTTGTATGCTTGGTGCAAACAAAAGTAATACTTTGAAATGAATGCACGTATACTCCTACTTACACAATTCAATTTGCATATTTCTCTCGCTAGCAAATGATTTAAAACCTCGCGTAAGACATCTATGGGTATCTCCATTGCTCACTAAAGTTCATTTGGCACAAAATAGTACATTTAGTTAGAAACAAAATCAACTAAATGTATCTAATATTCATGAAAAATTGTACAATATTCAAGTATTAATATGATTAAGATGACTACATAATAATTTTCTAAAAATTTTGTCAGTTGTAGCTCATCTACGAACTTATTTCGTGGCTAGGGATGTTTACCCATGAGGTATCTCATGGGTAGACCTATAATCTACTAATTAGTATCGAATCTCACCATCTGATCACCCAATTACCCAATTAAACCTATAAAAACCATTAATGCCCCTTCGTGCATTAGCCCTTGTTTCACGACCTATTGAAACTATTCACCTTCTTCCACGACACATGCCATGGCCTCAACTTCCAGTGCTCGTCCTCCTGCTTCATCATCAATTTTTGCTTGGATAAAGATCCTGAACTTTGAGAAGTTCATATTAAATGCACAAATGTGGCATGATGAAGGCAAGCAGAAGATAAAAGCGGTCATTAGGGAGCAAAAACTGAGAACGGCAAAAGAAGACACAGCCGAGTGTTTTAGACAAAGTAAGGAAGCTTCTTTTGTTGTTCCAAATTTTCTTAAAGAGAAAATAGCTTCGTATATTGAAAGAGAAGTAGGGCAGGAGAGGTTAGCTCACCCTAGAAATCAATTAGTTCAAGAATTATTTCGAAAGAGGTGCATATTTTGGTTCCATAGAGAGGCGTTTTGTTTAGTCACATGTGGTTATATTAAAATTAAAATTAAAACTAAAAGCTATTTTGCAAGCCCATGGCAAACAACACCTAGGAGATGTGTATCTATTGAGAAATGGATGAAATTGATGTAGTTTGATAACTTTAAACTAGCGGCTATTGATTGACATATAGGCAGCTGCATTCATGCCAAAACAAGGGAAAATATTTTAAAGGACTTGAAATATCAGTTGAACCATTTTGGAACTAAGGTACGGAGGGAATTCACTCGCCTTCCCTCTGAGGTAATCCAAGCCATTGATGACCATACTCCAACAAGCATGGTTGGATGAGTGTGCTATTAGGCCCAAGAATATTTTGGCACAAAATATAGTCCATACTAGGGCTGAACTGTGGTTTATGAAGATTCTGTATTCTACTGTCACTAAGGAATTAAATGCATCCATTGTTACTACAGATATGGTTTTTGCTTGCCTCCCAGAAGATAGAGATGAGAGGGAGCAGTACGAATTTTTCATGCAAAGACATCTATCACTGGGAGGGAGTTTTAAGGTTTTAGAAATTTTAGCTCAGTGTGCTCTTTATGATTGGAGAAAATGCATGCCTGAGAAGGCCTCTTTTGTAGCTGAGATGGCTGAAGTTGAAGCTCTTCAGAAGGCAACAGTGGTGACCATCAAAGAAGAGCCACAAGAAGATCCTCTCAAAATGAGAAGATCATATGCTACAAATGCAACAAACCAGACCACTTTTAGACAGACTCTCCTCTTAACAAAGATAAAAGAAATAATTTTGGAGGAGATAAGACGAAGAGGTTTAAACAAAGAAAAGCTTTGATGGTGACATGGGACGACACATCTTCTTCATAGAGTGATGAGAATGATTCATCATCATAAGATGAATCTTCTTCAAATACAAATTCAAAAACAAAGAATCTAGCAAATGTGTGCTTCATGGCTGATCACAGTGAGGTATCTTCTAACTCTGAAGCTAGTTATGAAAATTTTGATAAATTTTTATTTGAATATAATAAGCTAGCTAAGAAGTATAAAAAGCTAAAAACAAAAGATAAAAACATTAGGAAATTGCTAGAGGAATTTGAATCAAGAGTTAATTTCTTAAGTACTATAGTTGATAAATTCAAAGATGAGAATCATAAGCAAGCTAAAGAAATTTCAAAGTCTAAAACAATTGAAAAAGACTTGCATGATGATCTCAAAAACATTAGTGTTGATAAAAGGAAATTAAACTCTGAAATCGAAAAATTGAATTTGATTGTTAAGGATTTAAATTCTGAAATTAGTACATTAAAGCTTAAGGTATGTGAGGAGAATGCCATCTTAAGCAAATGGAATGATAGTCAATCAATTAATGAAGAACTTCAAAGAAACATTTCAAATGTTGGAAAGCATGGAATTGATAGTAATACTGCATCATCTGAAAATTATGGATGACATGTTAGTATAGGAAAAGATAGGACTTTTGTCACGAGTACTATACAACAAGATAAAAATGTTATTCCTTGTGTAGTTAAAAAGGGTAATAAATATGTGCAAGTGAATAGCACATCCATTGAAAACGTAAAGTTAAAATCAGAAGATGTTAGTACAAATATTTTAACATATGTTTCTGAAATAAAGGATCCGCAGTTACAAGTAGAGGATTTAAATGTTTGCATAAATTCCTTAAATGAGTTGAAAAAGACATGTGAAGATGAAATCTAGATGTTAAAAGTTGAAAATCTAAATCTCAAAGGAAATCTACTTATTGCAAATCTTAAAATCGATCAATGGTGTAAGGGCAAGAAAAGTAAAGATGTACTTAAGAACACCAATGGATCTAATAACAAAAATTTCAACTATGTAGAAAATGTAAATAAATTTTTTGATTGTAATAAATTAAAAATAGATAATGATCAAAAAACATATTAGTTGAAACAGGATAGTAAAGATAAAAATATTGAGCTTAACGATAAGAACTCCAAGGTCAAACACAAAATTAAAACTGTTAAGATTAACACTCCCTCAAATATTCTTGGACCCACTCAAAAATGGGTTCCAAGAAATAAAATTTCTTTTTAAACTATTTTGTAGGTGAATAGATCAAAATGGATAATGGACAATGGGATATCTAGCCACATGACAGGAAACAAGGCATTACTTATCAACATTACCAAGACAAGAAGTGGAAAAGTTACCTTTGGGAATAAAAGTAAAAATAAAATCCTTGGGTTTAGCAAGGTGAAGGTAACTGAAAATTGTTTTATAAATAATGTCTTACTTGTTGAAAATCTAGGCTTCAATTTATTAAGTGTTCCTGTTTTGATGCAAGTCTATAGAGTGATATTTGAAAATAACTTGTGTCAAATCATAAATAAGGATACAAATGAAGTATTATTCATTGCAAATAAAAGAAGTTCAGTTTGTATTCTTAATCTACCTTATGACATTATAAATGCCAATGCCTGTTTGATTGCAATGTCAGATGAAATTCAGTTATGGCATAGAAGGCTAGGACATTCAAATACAAAGCTATTTAGAAAAGATCTATTTAGGGGTTTGTTGACCCTTATGCTTAAGGATCTATCGGGCAGTCAACTGGCTGTCCATCGACATGCCGGTATATGACCCCGATAGTCAGTTCCCCCGAATTCCCCCCAGCAAAGTCCTACTTTGCTAGCATTGAGGCCCATGCTCAAGACTTATCGGGTGGCCGGGTAAATCAGCCGACCAACCACCGGCATGCTAGTAAAATACGCGGCTGATCTATAACTTTCCCACCAACATGCAGGTACGCTTGTCAACACGCCCAATCCGATTTCGGAGGAAAAGGACACGATTGCCGAAGCCTCAACCAGTGCACAATCCCGGCTATCCGCCGCAACCTATTCCCTTGAATCACTAGCTATATTCCTGGCACACCCCGATCCCCACTACTCGGCACTCGGCTAACGCACCGTGGCTACCGGCTAGCCACTTGGGAAGATAATTCGAATCAATTGGAAAGATACGGCGAGATTTAATTACTTAAATCTCGCAATCAATCAATCACGTGGATCACGCGATTGAATCAAGATGTATGTGGAGTTTCCATCCCAGGATCACCCAAAGAAGGAAGGTGATTCCCTATATAAAGGGACCCTCTGCTCCATTTCAAGGGGGGGGGGGCTTTTTGAGGGTTTTTTGACGTCTTTTCCGAGATTCTGAAGGAGGAGAGCTACTCGGAGCCTCGACGCCCTCTCACCGCACCAGAGCAAGGACTTCCGACCGCCACCGATGACTCCCTGCAGGTAAGCTCCCTCTTCCTCTGCCATCATGCATATGATTTAGCCTCATTTTCTCGAACCCCGACCGTATTGAACCTTCCCCACAAAAGGGGAAAGGTTGGAGGACATGCCCGGGTGTCATTCCTTCGGATACACTTCCAAAGGTACCGGCAGCCTCCCTCCCGGCCAGGTGAATCCACCTGGTGCAGTCGAAATCAGTTCGGTCATTTTCTTACGTGTTCTACGAATCCATTGTCGAGTTTTCCCCTATCCTTTTCCTTTGAAACGACTGGTCACCGTCAGACGCATCGTCTCCACTTAGAGACGGCCGTCTCCCCGAAGGTGTCCGCCCCTTAGTCTCTTGAGACTAGGTGTAGAAATCTCTACACCCAGAGGTTGAGGCAGCAAATCGGGTGAACATCCGGTCCCAGACCTAGATGTCCGATAGGCCGACGAGTAGACCCACCAAACCTATGGCTTTTCAGCCAGAAGTTCATTGCGGGGGCTACGACATCTATATTCGCATTTTCATCTGTTTCTTGCTTATCTCACTGGGAGGAGCAAAGCTGCCCTCTCGATGCCTAGGAAAGGTTTCTGGGATGAGGCTGTTGGTGCAAATCCTTCCGACACCGGCTGTCCGGGCGTATGAGTATGTACAGCCCAACGGTTCCCCTTTACTAGGAGGAGCAAAGCTGCCCTCCCGATGTCCCAAAAAGGCTTCTGGGATGAGACCGTCGGCATGCACCATTGCCGACGTTGGCCATCTGGGTGCACAAGCATGTACACCTCAACGGTTCCCTTTTACCGAGAGGAGCAAAGCTGCCCTCCCAATGCCCTAGAAAGGTTTCCGTGATGAGGCCGTCGGCAGGCACCATTGTTGATGCCGGCCATCCGGGTGCACAAGCATGTACACCTCAACGGTTCCCTTTTACCGGGAGGAGCAAAGCTGCCCTCCCGATGCCCCGGAAAGGTTTCTGGGATGAGGCTATCGGCGCGAATCCTTGCCGACGCCAGCCATTCGGGCGTATGAGTATGTACGGCTCGACGGTTCCCCTTTACCGGGAGGAGCAAAGCTACCCTCACAATGCCCTAGAAAGGCTTCTGAGATGAGGCCGTCGGCATACATCATTGCTGACGCCAGCCATCTGGGTGCACGAGCATGTACACCCCGATAGTTCCCTTTTACCAGGAGGAGCAAAGCTGCCCTCCCGATGCCCCGGAAAGGTTTCCGGGATGAGGTTGTCGGCATGCACCATTGCCAACACCGGCCATCCGGGTGCACGAGCATGTACACCCCAACGGTTCCCTTTTACCGGGAGGAGCAAAGCTGCCCTCCCGATGCCCCGAAAAGGTTTCAGGAATGAGGCCGTTGGCGCGAATCCTTGCCGACGCCGGCCGTTCGGGCGTATGAGTATGTACAGCCCGACGGTTCCCCTTTACCGGGAGGAGCAAAGCTGCCCTCCCGATGCCGTGGAAAGGCTTCCAGGTTGAGGCCGTCGGCATGCATCATTGCCGACGCCGGCCGTCTGGGTGCACAAGCATGTACACCCGAACGATTCCCTTTTAACAAGAGGAGCAATGCTGCCCTCCCGATGCCCTGGAAAGGCTTTCGGGATGAGGCTGTCAGTATGCATCATTGCCGACGCCAGCCGCCTAGGTGTATGAGCATGTACACCCCAACGGTTCCCTTTTACCGGGAGGAGCAAAGCTGCCCTCCCGATGCCCCAAAAAGGCTTCTGGGATGAGGCCAACGGCATGCATCCCTACCAGCGCCAGCCATCCATGTGTATGAGTATGTACACCCCGACGGTTCCCAATTTCCAGGGGAAGCAAAGTTGCTCCCCTGATCCCTTGGAAAGTCTTCTAGGATGAGGCCATGTTTGGCCGGGCTGATTGTCATAATTTTTCGTTTTAGACCCAAAGAGAGGTCGAGATTGCCTGGGCTATTTGGGGGTGCCTAACACCTTCTCCAACAATACCCTGAGTCCCGTATCCAGTTCTCTCATGTTTCGCATAGCGTTACAAGATTTTACGTCATTCTTGCAGTTTTATCGTTTCGATGGTGGAAGGACATTTCCCTATCTAGTTTTCCTTGTTTTCTACCCAAAAATAAGGTGGTGACCCCGTTCAACGAGCCATCCACCCCACGTGGCGATGCGCTCCTACAATCACCTTTCAATTCTCTGTACCTCGGCCCATCTGTCGGCTCTACCGGCGGAACCCCTATGGACTTCCGGGTGATAGCTGGATGAAAGAGAGGGTACAAGGTTTACCTAGCATTAAACACTCAAATGAGTTTATTTGCAAAGTATGTCATTTAGGTAAACAACACAAAACATCCTTTAAATTGTTAAATAAAATAGCAAACAAAAGAGTTTTAGAATTAGTACATATGGACTTATTCGAACCAACTAGAACAACCAGTTTAGGAGGAAAACGTTATGCCTAAGTACTAGTTGATGACTATTCTAGATTTACTTGGGTATACTTTGTAGCACATAAGATTGAAGTTTTTGAAACATTTAAAGTATTTTGTAACAAAGTACAAAATGAGCAAAGTGTTAAAAGTCAAAAACTTAGGAGTGATCATGGTACTGAATTTGATAATAATCAAATGGACAGCTTTTGTGAGGGGTTGGGTATAGATCATAGGTATTCATTTCCTAGAGCTCATTCACAAAATGGAGTAGTAGAACATAAAAATAGATCACTTCAAGAAATAGCCAGAACTATGCTAAATGAGAATAAGACACCATTATCTTTTTGGATAGAAGCATGTGCACGCGATGTGACTAGTGAGTGTTTTAACACTAAAAGTCCGAAAATGTTAAGAAATTGATGACGTATGTTTTAACATTTTAGTGAAGGCACGTGAGTTTTAAGTTAAACATGTGAGATTCAATTTTAGGAAAAATGAATAGTATTCAGCATTTTAAGGTTAAAAGTCTGAATATTTTAGAAGGTTAATGTTAAAAACTTAAAACTAAATAAACGAAATTTTTAGTTGAATATTTCAATTTTTTATTTTTAAATCATTCTTAAGTAATCGTGTAGGGACATAGTTGACCTTTTATAGGTAAAACGTAACTGCAATTGTGAACTTTGAATATTTCAAAGAAGAATGAATGAGCTATTGATATTCTAGGATAATTCAGAAAAATAATTGAAAATTCTAGAAATAGAGCACATGTTCTATATGAATGTAGGATGAATTAGGGAGTCATTGAATATTTCAATGACACGTTCAAGAGTTTTTGTGGACATAATGGAAGTAATGGAGGAAGTATATTTTTCTCTAAGTACATTTGAAAACTCGATTGAAGAGAGTACAATAGTATTCATGAAGATATAGTTGCATTTTCAAGATAGTTTCAGTTCAAGATCAAGATCAAGATTCAACTCGAAGGTGTTCAAAGGTTCAAAACTTCAAAGTGAAGTTAGTTCAAAGTTGAAGATCAAATGTGTAAATTCAAAATTATTGATCAAGTAAGAGTTGTACTAAATAGTTAAATTTTGTAAAGGAGATCGTATTTTTGCTTAGTTGAATACTTACTTTATTTGTGAAGTAAAATTGTTTCATTTTACTCTTTTTGAGAGAATTAGAAAGTTTTATTTGAATCCATAAGAAGAGATCTGTATTTAAACGTTGTAAGAAATTTCATTGAATAAAATTAAGATTTTCCTAAAAATTTTGTGTAATTGTATTTTTGTTTATTCGTTAGAGATTAACTTTTCTAAAGACATAATTCACCCTCTTGTGATCCTAAACCCTATTAAATCAATCCTATACATCAACATAAGCAAAAGATTTATGAAAATTAAATTCATTTCAATTCAATTCTCATAAATTTCATAAATACAAACAAAACATAATCTTAAGACATTTGTAAACTTCAAGAATAAAGGTCACAATGAAGAAGAATATTGAAATAGTCCTTTGAATTGAATAAGTGAAATGCTGCACACATATGTAACAAGAAAATCCTCCATTCACAGCTATCTCAATTTTTTTACACAATAATACATATATCAATGTACGAACATGAAGAGGAAAACTCCCAAATACACTAAAAATCAAACAAGGCTAACATGAACCCTCGAAGAAAATGTTCATTTACAGTACAAATCACTTAAAACACCACAAAACACGAAAATGTTTAGGGTTTGAATCTACAGACATTTACGAACCTATTTGCGATTGAAGTATTAATCAAATAGTAAAAATATTATTACACAAGGATGGCTGAACGCCTGAGCCTGGTTTCCCATAAAAAACAAGATAAACAAAATACTTTTTAACTTGAGCACATATCAGTCGAGTGTTTGAACCTAAAGGCATCTATAAAGCAATTTGCAGTTTAAAATATTTTTTACGAATAGTGTTTATGAGACAGATAAAATGCTCTCACGCTCAACGGTCGCACTAGAGATCGTATCTAGTAGAAATGTCAAAAGGGACTAAAGGCAAACCGGATATTCAAACAAGTGACTAACTTTGCCATTATGCTAAAACTTCAAATAGCAAAAGTGACTAGCCAAGGGAAAAAAATAGCTCAAAAACCTATCTTTATTTCATGATAAACAATTTGACACAAATATTCAAATGTTGACCTCCAGAGAAATATGATGTCAAACCTGATGATCCTACAAATAATTCCACCAATCCCACTCACCACTCGGACGAATTGGAGTTTATTCGATCAATTTCATGCTCACCCTCTGCTGCTGTCTGCACCAACAGATGCTTGTTGATGCTGTTTCCATAGACTCTCTATCTTCTTCTTTAGTTCTGGTGCATCCATCACAGTAACGATTCCATCCCTGATTTCTTTCTCCAGTTCCTCTATTCTCTCTTTGCTTGCATTCCTCCTTATCTCCTCCTTGAGTTCAGCTATCTTTCCTCTCAAACCACCAGCAATGACTGCCTTTTCTATTTCCTTTTTGGTCACCTCATCCACTTCTGCTATCTTTTCCCTCAAATTAGGTGGTGCTGTGGGAAACATCTTCTTACCTATGCCAACCAAATTCAAATTTAATGATTTGAGTGCCTCTGCCATCTCTGCCTTAGCCATCTGCACCTCCTCAATTAGATCATCATCCAGTTGTTCTCCTAGAGCAACCTTTTGGCGTGCTTTATTCAAGATAGCCACCTTCTCCTTCAGTTTCCCTTTGAGGTTCTCATTCATCTCTTTCTTCAGTCTCTCGCCCTTTTCCCTCCATTCCATGACCCGGCTAACCTCATTTAACATTTCAAGCTTCTGCTTTAGACTGAGATATGATCCAGGACGGGATAGCTTTTGATTGAATTCTTGTACAAGCCTGTCAACCTTCTCCTTTAATACAGGACCGATTGCCTCTTCAGATGAGTTGGATGATTTGGATAACTCCAACTTGATTCCCTCAAGCTTTCCCTTCAAACCCATGGAAATAAAGGTGTTGGTCATGTCCTTGTCCACTTCTTCCCTCAGTTTATTTATTGCCTCTTCTGATATGGTGAGCCCAGGGGATACATTCCTTGCTTCCTGTGCTTTTTTCTTCAAATTTTCGAGTTGCACTTCTATTGCAGCTGTAGCATCAGAAATGTCAACTTCTTTCTGCTTCATGTTACGCTTCCTTTCTGGTTCCACAAACTTCCCTTCAATAAAACCACCAATATGGCGGTGCCTAAGTTGACGATGAGCAAGCACGGTATCAGGATCCATTGCTTTTAGTTCCTGCAAATACCATGTTAAAAATAGGTAACTAAATAGCATTATGTGAAAAAGTAGTAATGCAAGGGAAATTTTGACTTGCGTCTGATCAAAAGAAAATTTTAAATGACAGGAAATGCCTTTTGCAGGACTGAAAAACGTTTGGATTAATAAGTAGACCATTTATTCAGTCACATCTTGTGCATAAGTAAACCAAGTGTAACTTATGTGTAAAATATACATACACACACTATATATATATAGTATTTGTAAGTAAATAAAAATTACCCATTCTAAGTGAAATCTTAAGAACCTAAGTTCATATCTGAAAGAACATAGACAAATAGACAGAGTTTATGGGACCATTTTGCTTCACTTATCAATCAAATTATGAGTTCTGATGTAGCCCAGTGGAAGATTTACCTCCATTGCCTCTGTCACGGCAATTTTTATTTGTTGGGAAGTCCATGATGGATCTGTGTGGGCACCACCAAGTGGTTCCTGTAACAATCAAGTGCAACAGATCAATTTTGCAGAGTTTAATTTGCACAAAATACACCCAAATAAAAATTATAAATGCAAAACAATGAAATGCGCTAAAAACATGCAGATATCTGATCAATGTATCAGCAGAAATAAAAGTAAAGCCAGGAAATGCATGAATATTTTGGCACCATGAGCTCAAGTCAGAAGACAAACAAACAGTCAATTTTGATCGACACTTCAGTTGTAAGGGACTCTCTTTATGGGGCAAGTTACAACTGACTTCTGCATCAATTTATTGGTTAACTTTTGAGCATCACAATAATGATCATTGTTTGGACAGCTAATTTAGTGCAAAATTATGGGATATCACAGTAGCACAGACTTGATTGGAATAAATATCATAAGTATGGATTCAAACCATTACTTCTTTATTGACTTCAAACATAAAGATACCTTGTTTTCAGAAATATCTTGTGGTGATTAGGAAAAATATATCTCCACCTGTGGAGGTTAAGCCCTACACAGTTGGTCCCAAGCCAAGATAAAAGACAAATGCTAGCATTAGGTAGACAGGCAGCTAAAAAAAATAAAATAAAGAAAGGTAGACAGACAGGCAGCTATAAACAAATTTCAACCTTTCATCCTAAAAATAATTCATCAAGTGCAACCCTCTTTAGTGACATGTTATGCTGAACTTTGGAAGCAATGACAAGAAAACAAAAGGGAAACATGTACAAAGGATCTTGGCTTCATTAGAGGGAGTGGTAAATAGTGTAGCCTACAATTAAGTAATTAAAAATGAATAATTACAGAGAATAAAAATGAAATGCAAACCACAAGAACATAAAATTTATAGTGGTTCACCCAATCGAGCTACTTCACTCCTTGAGAGTTTCACTAATTTTTTAGTGTTTTTACAGAGTAAGCTCCCTACTCTGTTTGGCATTTTACAAACAGCACATCAAACCTAAACATGCAGGGTCCCAGTTGTACATTACACAAGGTCCTGACCTTGTAATTTTTCAAATCTAAAGCTTCTCACCACAACCTGGTGAGATTAGAATCTTAAGCGCACAGCAAAGAATTCAGTAAACAATTATAAGAAATTAACCTTAACTGAATTCCTTTCTCCTTCAGAATGTGCAGACTGGTAGCCAATGATCTTCAACAGCTTCTCTCTTTAGCATCGGCTCCTTTAATTGCTTCAATGGCTTGAGTGTTAATTGGCTTGATCACATACTTTTCAGCAACAAGCAATCCCCTTTTTATAATGGTGTAAAGTTTGCATCTTATGTTGTAGCTTGAACTTGCCAATTAGAAACGAGATCTGTTATTTCCTTTTTGAAACTCTGTTTCAAAATCTTTCTAAGATGATCAACTGATTTGTAATATGAACTAAAAATCCTTCCTTCTTGATTTGCAACATTTTTGGATGGCAACTTTAATCCGCATTTTCATTATCTATCACATCATAGATTTGCCTAATGTACAATTAGAATCGTCAATAAATTTCAATATTTACATCTGTATAAGTATTAATATCTCTAATCTTCCAGTCAGTTGAACTGAGCGATATGCTAGGCTTCTAACATAGAATCTTCAACCGTAAGTGCTTGTGTTGTGTATACCTCAGTGTACCAAGCAGTCTTACAGTTTGGTGCAACCATGCAGTATTACAATTGCCTCCAGTTTATTTAGTGGTGTAGCCGTTTCATCAGACTAGATAGTGTCTTAAGTCCCTTCAATCCACTCAATCTTCATTATATAAACCTTTGGTATATCGATTGGTGTAGCTGATCGGTCAGATCAGTTGGTGTACCGTGTCTGCCTTATTTTTAATCTTTGTAAGTAAACTCCTCTGATGTACTAAGCGGTGTAACCATCAGACCAAAGGATGTACAGTGTTTCATTCTTTTTTCTTAATATCCACCAATTTACCAATCGGTTGGATCGAGCAGTATACCATTGTTACTATGCTCTTCATTCTGTACTGGACTATCTTTTGCAGTACCGATTAGTGATGCTGATTGGTCAGTCCAATCGATGCACCCAATTTTCCTTTAGCCTTCACTTTGTTCTACATTCTTCTCCACAATGTACTGAACGGTGGCACCAATGGGTCAGACCAATGAGTTGACAAGGTCTATTCTCCAAATGTCCTGTTCATACTTGAATTCCATCATCAAAAGATTTATGTTTAATAGAAAGGTTTTCCTTAACAATCTATTTCTTTTTAATGCTGACAAAACTTATATAAAATGTTATCTATCATTATGTATTAAAACTTGTATTAGAATTTTTTTATCTAGTGCATAAAATTTTTATCTGGCCCTTGTTTATTTCTCGGTTTTCTCTTTTCTCCCCCTTTTTGTTATGATCAAAAAGATCGGATGCACCCCCTAACAAAATAATACTCCCCTTACATAAGATAAACAATGTTCTTCCTGCGCATCTAAGCAAAATGTTCTTCCTACACTTAGTTTTTCAATAGCAGTTAATGAGTAACAGCTTAATTATAATGTTCTAATTATATTAAAACCACAATCAAGCATAGTTATAATTATAATGCTAAAAAACAAAAATTTTGAAAAAAAAAACAAAAAATTGAAAATAATTTTCTTTATTTTAAAAAATTATATATATAAATCTAAGCAATCATAGAATTAAAATAGTAAAGAATTAATGAGTCCAGAACAAAACTTTTGAAAGCAAAAGTTTTTTTATATAACATATTATCCATAATAATTTAATATTTAGATGGTTTCATGAGCTTCTCACCAACTTTCCATTCTTCAGCTTCACTATCAGTCAGAGATTCTCAATTCTCTTAAAAATTAAAACTAAGTCCTATCTTTTACATAAGGTTAAATTCTATGCACGTGTAAGTGTGATTTTTCCATAATGAGTTCAAAGCCTACCTTGAGCACCATTTTATATAGATTAAGTATATCAGATTTTATACCTTAAAGAAATAGATTCAAACATTCTTAAGCTTTCTTGATCACTCATGTAGCGAATTTTGAATCAGTGATTCTTTAGTTAGATAAACTTAAGACACTAGGTGTAAAAACACCCTTAAGGATTTAATTACTTGAGTAATCAAGATAACAATGTCAAGAACTTTCTTCTCCTTTTTCTAATTAATTTATAATCACCTTTTACGTAAGTATCCAAGACTTGCCATGGCCTGATACCTAATTACTCAGTGATTGCTGTACTTGGGCTCTTATTTTCTAGTTATTTCAACTACCTTTTTATGTGAATAACCATATTTGCCTGAAGTACAATTACCTAGTTACTCAAGGATTGTTTTAAATCCCTTTTTTATAAGACTAATAGGTGATATTCTTATCCTTCCACTATCAAGGAAACAAGTGTAAGTGAAGATAGATACATATAAATCAATTAATAACTAGGATGAAGTTATCCTTTGGACTGTCATCCCAATTTTAACGTACATGACATGAGTCTCTCTTCCTTCTAGATTCACCTTCGAATTTTCAATAAATAATATCTCAATCTACCACCAAGAATAAAACAGTTGTGGATAATAGATTTTCCTTTTTTTGTCGTTTTCAATTTATATTGTGACTGAAATGGCAGAAAAAATCAAAACGTTAGTAAATAACATAAAACATTGAGAGTAATAGCAAACATTTTAAAAAATCTAAATAATAACAAAAAATTTGAGAAAATATGATAAATGAAATTTAAATAATATCTTTTAGTTGACTGATTCCTTATTCTCTTCTTATTCTAGTAAATTGTTGTCTATCAAAGAGTTTAGTGAAAATGTCTACTATTTGCTTCACCATCCATCACCCATTTTGATTTTTCTATGTTAATCTGCGAAAGAAGATTATGCAAAGAGAGATACAAGGCAAAAAATTAATTCATTGACTAGAGAAACTACAATATATAGGGTATAGGATAAATGGATCCCTAACTGGATATCCATGACCCATATACCATTACACTCAAC
This sequence comes from Amphibolis antarctica, assembly GCA_024699675.1. Lineage (NCBI taxonomy): Eukaryota > Viridiplantae > Streptophyta > Magnoliopsida > Alismatales > Cymodoceaceae > Amphibolis > Amphibolis antarctica. The sequence goes on along the minus strand of JAMKPZ010000538.1, from coordinate 31,621 downwards.
TATTACCACACTCCCTCTCAAATTGGACAGTATATGTTTGTCATATCCAACTTGTTACAAATGTAATCAAATACACTATGACTTAACCTCTTTGTAAGAATATCAATAAATTCTTTAGAGGACAATGTATGTGGTGCACGAACAACTCCTTTTACTACTAGATCTTGAATAAAGTAATAGTCAATCTCAATATGCTTAATGCACTCATGAAAGGTTTCATTACTAGCAACGTAGATGGCCACCTGATTATCACAGTACATGGGCATAGGCAACTAAATTTTAACTCCAAGCTCTTGGAGTGGAGACCTAAGCCACACCATTTCACATCTAGTCTCTCATAAACTGGTATTTTACTTCAACATTAGAACAAGAGACAACATTTTGTTTCTTACTCCTCTAGGTAACCAAGTTTACTCCAACGTATGTTAGATACCTTCAATAAGAAACAACAAAAAAGAATACCCCATTCCTACCCCCTCACTCAACCCTAATATCCAATGGGCTGGGTTGGCCCATAGTGGCCCACATCCCAACATCAAAAAAAAAAAACATCCCAACATCAAAAAAAAAAAACATCCCAACATCAAAAAAAAAAAACATCCCATCATCAAAACAATAAGACATCAGATACTTATCCTTCACAGTCTTCTTGTTTAGCACTCAATAGTTAATGACACTAGATGGGTAATCGATTTCTTCATCACTGTCTTCAATAACAGTAAATGTAGAAAATCTTTGACTATGTTTTCTTCTATTACTGTCAAAATATGGACTTTCCTCACTCTCTTGCTGTAAAATACTCCTGAAACATTCATCCCTCCTACTTTTTCACTTTTTTTGCTTTGATATATTTAAGTAATTGTCTTATTTGATCTCTAACAATGGTAGGAAATGATTACATTACCATACTTACCAATTAAATGTTGTTTTAATTTAAATATGCCACCTTCTCTTATTTTTTCCCACAATATTTGCATTGTATTTTTATTATTATTGTCAAGAGAAAACCCAAGGAACCAATTAGGATCTTTGTTTCTACCAATATCCTGTTCATAATCACTGGTACTTTGATCTGATCCACTTGACATCTTCACTAAATAGTAAATACATCAAATAGAATCAATATATTTTACTAAATATATTAACTAAAAAAAATTAATAACTTGATTTATGTACATGAAGGTTAAATTTGTTATACCAAAAATGAGATGATTTATACAAAAACTCAAATTTACTTTAAAATAAAATAAATGAAATAGAAAAATGAATTTACCTTGACAAATGATTGTATGATACAAATGAAGTAATACAGTGAAATAATGAAAATAACAATAACAAAAAAAACTTCATATATTTGCAACTAAATTACTTACTGTCTTACTTTAAAATTTTGCAGTAAATCTTCAAAAATCATAAACAATAATAAAACTTTAAATAAGACATTAGTTGCAGATTTGTAGCTTGTAGGAATCTACCCTCTAAGACTCTAACTATTAAAATTGATAGCAAAGCGTCATTATCATTTACATCTATTTATTAACTTCAAAAGTCAAAGTCCGAACTCCACTCCATTCCCTTTAATGTTCCCTTTCACATGAAAGGGAATACCTTTTTTAAGAACTTAACAAGCCTACTTCACATGAAAAAAAGTGAAGATTCACTTCATATGAAGGCAATAAAACTCCTTCACATGAAAGGAAATAATTTCCCTTTATGAAGTAGAGTGAGCTTTTCTTCTTTTTTTATAATTTTAATAATTAAAAATTTAACTGATTATAATATTTTAAAGTAAATTATAAATTTTTATTCTTATAATTTAATTAATTTTATTTTTCTTTTTGAAATTTCCCTTTGAAATTAATTTCCCTTTATATAAATTAATTACCCTTTGAAATTTTTCTTTTTCTTTTCACATGAATTACTTGTTTTTTATTTTATTTGTCTTTTTCTTTTCACATAAGTTACTTTTTTTTTTCTTTTTTTAATGTATTTTTTCTTTTTCCATTCTTCTTTTCTTCTTTCTTCTTTTCTTTTTTTCCTTTCATCCACATGCTATGGGTGTGAGTCTTTCTTCTTCCCCGAACCCTTAGTCCCCGATGATTTGTTGAAAACCCAAATGGGTTCAACAAAGCATCAAGGCCTTCAAGCAATGGTTTGATCAGGATATTTGACACATTTGATCCTCGAAGGTGTCAAACCATTCTTGGTAGTCATTCGAGAGCAAGCCTTCGAGTCTGTTGAGCCCATAGCAGTCATCGACCCTCTGTTCGAGTGCGTCAACGCTTGAAGGCTCAAAAAGTTGTCAATTGTCAGTATTGAATTGATCGATATTTTTCTTGGATGATCAATCCACCCTTTGTGAGGCGAAAAAATAAGTTAAATCGCATGATTTGTCAATCCATTGTCGATGCTCATTGACAGATTGTTCGATCCCTTGTACTATCAAGAAAACAACACATTGATATCAACAAAAAGCAAAACCAAGACAGATTGCCGAAATTTTGGCGATCTATGTCAATTTTTGAAACCTTGCTCTTAATATTTTGTAAAAATCTTTTTTTTTTAACTTTCTTGACTTTCCATTACACATACAAACACCTTTATTTTTTTTGACATTCCTATATTTTCATTTGAACTTTCCATTTTTATTTTCATTTCTATTTCTATACTTTCTATAAGACATAAATACCCTAAGACACTATCCTATTGCTATGGTGTTTGGGCGTAAGGAAATTCAAAAAGTTTCAAAACACTATTATCTAAGCATTTCCACCTTTAATGCATTTTTTCTTGACCATAGGTGGTAGGCTTAAACCATCCATGACAAATAATTAGTTGATATTCTGAGAGGCCACATTGAAGGCTATCTAACTCTGCTTGATTGAGACTCCAACTTCAACAATGGTATTGATAAAAGGAGAATGTATTATAAAAAGAGGAAAGTAGCTGACAACCATTAAATCACATAACAAATGGAGGAAAGCAACGAAAGGTTGAAGTTTCAAAACAAGCTAGCATTAAAAATATTTTTTTGGTTTACCTAGAAGATAAGTGGAACGAAGCCAAAGAAGAATCAAATACAAAACAAAAGCTAAGAAAGGCAAAACACAAGTCACAAAATCAAACACTGGTCATGTCACCAGAAGTCATCTAAAAAGAAATGGATCCATATTTTCTACTTAAGTAAAAGGAAGGAACAGCAGTTACCAAGAAGGTTCACCATTTTAATTTTCCATGTCCATTAAAGTAGGTGGAGCAACAAATGTACTTCAGTATTGATAACTTAAGCTTAAGGATATGAAAAACAAGCATTTTATGCATGACAATCTTTCCTATTGCACTTAGTGGGTACAAGCATTTACAGAAATGTTATTAAATAAATATTGCAAAGTCTTGGATATTATAGGGCGGCTTTAAGAGTATGTCACTGTTACATGTCAATGCAAATTTGTTTTAAGAAACTTACTGGAATAATTCCATCAGCAACCTTGAATTTACACAACTCTGGGGCTGTAATTCTAAGCTTTTCAGCAGCCTAAAATACAAAACAAAAAATACAAGCATAAAGAAGGATTGTAATTGACATTTCATCTTCATTTGTGAGAAAACCAACCTTTGGAGCTGCCTGAGATGACTTCCATAGGATTGCAGCACATGCTTCTGGACTGCGATAAAGCCAATCATATGAAATTTAGAAAAGATTCATTGATTGCAAGAAAAAAATAATTATACTATTGTAAAACCATATCTACCGACTACACACCACAAAAATGTAGGAGAAGCAGATCAAGAGATCATTTTGATTTAAATAGTTGAAAAAAGGCATTTCCCATGTTTGAGTGTCTAAATAGATGTTTTTATATTGAAAATTGGAAAACACAAGAAAAAAAGGAAATATAAAGGGATCGCTTTTTACCCATTCCCAAAGAAAAATGATTGCTTTTTTGAGTTGTTAAATTCTTTTTATTGATATGATTTCATTATTAAGATACTTGTTTTACTATTTAATACTTTTAGTTATTAAAATTTAAGGCAAGAGGGCAAACCTTAATACAATGATAAGACTGCATTATTGTGTCATTGAGGTTGCTTAATCAAACTTGGTGCACAAGGCTTTCAGCAACATGAGATCTAAAGAGCGTATAATTGGAGAGACGATTTCCCATGATGGTAAGATTAAACCCATAACTTTCAAGTTCAAATGGAGCAACCTCAGGGCTCATCTTCTAATACCTTATTATTCTTAAATATGCAATATATATTTCAGTATGGTGACTTGTTTTTAGGTGATAATTACACTTATTAAAGATATATTTCTTTATATTGCAAGTGATTGAAGTAAAATAGGATTTATTGAACCACTTTGACAATTATAGTGGTTGTATATATATTGTCACGTTATTTTTTACAGAAACAGGTAAAATCTACCAAGCTAAGCCCTTGTTCCTTCCTATGATCAAAAAAATCAAAAGAGAAGGGAAAAATCACCAACTAGTCTATTTAAGACTAAACTAGGAAAACTTGTATACCAAATAGTTAATTGAAAACTAACCTATAGGCTAGAGATCTGGGTAAGTACCCTAGGTACACTTAAGGAAGGGATTAACACCTTTAAACGTTTGATTACTCGACCTCTCAACTATCCTTATGTAGATGCATTTGCTTAAAGTCTCTTAATGATGCTTAAGTACCTTAAATAAGTCTTAATGTGTCTTAAGAGAAATGTGATTTAAGCTAATTGGCCTATGTTAATAGTTAGGAGAAAGAAAAATAAACCTAAGTGTAACAATAATTATTGTTCTCCAAAATGGTCATGGAGAAAAATTAAAGGTCAAGTGTGATAAATTATTTCCCATTCATAAGTGGGATGGAAAAAAAGAGTGTGATATGTGAATTATCTCCTATAATGATTATAGGAGAAAATAATCTAAGGGCACGTTTATGCATCCAAAATTGAACGGAATCGAATTAAAGTGATATGTAAAGGTGTCTGTACACCTTTTAAAATTGAACAAAATCAAATTAAAGAAATATTATTGCATATAATTTAAATTGCTTAATTCATAATATTAGTTATAAGCAGATAACAAATATTAATTATAATATTTATTTTAAAATATTAAATAATTCCAAACAATATAAATTATATGAATTGTGAACTTTAAAATTGTCATTTTAAAGTTATTTATTTATCATAGATAAAAAATATAAATGAAGTTTATAACATTAATAGATTAGAGTAACTCATCCCAAATAAAATACGTATTTCTTCAAATGAAGTTTACATATTCCTATTTGCATACATCAATATCATTATTTCTTTATGTATTTTATCCATAGAGCTTGAGTAGATAGAGAATTTCAGATGATTTAGCATACCCTACATGCGAATTCAATTCTCACGCTTTATCTTATGTGAATAGTATCAATAGAATTCATCTGAATTAAATTCTGCCAATACAAACACTCCATTCAAGAGAATTGAATTGAAATTCAATTCAATTCTCATAAATTCTATTGACACAAACACCCACTGACTTAATTTCCCATCAAGTGGGGTTATGAAAGGAAAATAAACTAATGTGTCCTAATCTAAGTGAAACATTTTCCTTTACATGATTACAAAGAAAAATGAAACTCAACTATAAATCTAAGTGGACATTTTCACTCATGTGATTATGAAAGAAAATGAAATTTAGGTGAGCACGTTTGTGGCTGGATTAGTTAATTAATCAAACAATTAAAATACACAAGAAAATCAAAATCCAGCCTAAAATACATGAACCTTAATCATCAAGCCAAAGGAGTCATTGATTTAAGTTGTGATTTACATAAACTTGGGGAAATATCATGGTAGACCTCCATGCAACTTCAAGTGGCTCATTAGGTGAGTTAGTAATTTTTAAGATGATTTTAGTTATAGTTACATTAATGCAAACCCATCATGAATGCAAATATACTAAAAGTCATAGCCAAATCATCCTTAATGCATGTCATCTAAGCTTATATGCCTTATCCTAGGCTAATGCATCCTAAGAGGAAATGAGGTAGGCAAGAATCCATGATTGGATTTCGAGTTTAAGACTTGGAAAATCAGAGAAGATGAATAAATAATCAAAAAGGCGTGGTTGAAAGTTTAAAGATAAATCAAAAAAGAGAGGATAGATAGAAACAGTTATATGCTTCTAAAATTATTTCTACCTATTGTGAAAATGACAAGCTACATGTTTTGTTAAGTCTCTTATGTATTTAAATGACTCCTTTAAACAGAATACATCTAATCAAGTGTTCTATCTATTTGCAGGGATCTATGAAATGTAAATCAGGCGTAAAACATTACACAAACATGCAAGACATGATTAATTATGGCTCAAACAAATGTAACTTAGCATTACATAAAAGAAGATTAACAAGCATGCAGTTTAGATAATTCTACAGAGAAATGGTAACTTCAAAAATTTGAAGGAAAATGTCCAGTCATCCAAAATTTATAAAACCAACGTCAAAAGAAAGCTCAGGTAGTGCATTATCAAGGAAAAATAAGCCCCAAATTATCAGTTCAAGGAAGAAATCTAAAATCAGGCAGGCAAGTCACAAGTGTAAAGTAGAGACTGGATGCAGTCCAAAAATCATCGCTGGCTTCAAAAATTCATGGAAAAATGCTTAGACATCCAAAATTTATGAAACTAATGTCAAATGAAAACTTAATGAATGTTCCATTCAAGAAAAATACATTTTCAAATAGTACAGTAGTCAGGAAGTTGCAGCAAAGACAATATGCAACGACTGCAAAAATAGAAAAACTGCAGTCCACCCTGAATTTAAAAAATGCATAACTGTTAACTCAAAGCTTGAATTAAAGTAAAATCAAAGCCATCTAAAAGCTTACGAAATGCTGTTACAAGGAGGAGAAATTCGCATGAATCCAGAAACAAAATCCAAAGTAATATAATCAGAACAAACATAGGCCAATGTAGAGGAATTCCCACTAGTCCAAAAAAATGCACAATTACTTGAAAAATCATATCCCTCGAACCATACATGATAAAATTGCAACATCACTGCCTTCTAAAAGCATAAGGTATACGTTTCCTACGAAAATTGGTCACAGGGCAAGTCACCTAATAAGTCAGAGACCACAAAGGAAAGGATCACCCCTAGCCATATAAAAAATTGACCTAATGCCTTGTCTACATGTTTATGCTTTAAAAATCATATCTATTAGAAAACATATTGAAATATCTCAAACTAAAAGTCGATTGAAAGTAAAACAATATGGTCTAACGGAGAAAAACAGTCAGGCTACTAAACAATGTGCCCAATGCAACTCAGCTAGACACATAAGTCCTAGCTCCACAGTTCAATGCAAAAATAAAAGCCAACTGCAAACAATCAATAAAAGAACCAACTGCAAACAAACAAGGTCAAACATCATGGAAAAAGATGTTTATCATGTGGTACACTGGAATGAGGAGCCTGTTGACCTCAGGAAAAACTTTACTCATCAATTGCAGATTGGAAAGCCATAAAATAAAAGCCAACCGCAAACAATCAATAAAAGAACCAACTGCAAACAAACAAGGTCAAACATCATGGAAAAAGATGTTTATCATGTTGTACACTGGATACAACATGATAAACGTCAGGTAGAGTGCATGTGGTATACTACAAAAGTTTGTTGAAACAAGGCATTATGTGTATTATCAGTCATAACTTATTCCATCACATGATAAACTAGTCTTTTCGTTAAGAGAGGGCACCTGATTTGATGAGAATCTAGTGGTTGGTGAGCTGGGAGTGTTGGTCTATGAGCAGACTGGTATGGATCGGATGGTCAGCAGTGCTGTTGGGCTGGACATGTGTTGACACATGTGACAAACTCAACTATGTACGAAACATGCGAAGAGCCTTTGATGCACGTCAAAGAGCAGGTGTGAGCTGGCAAGTCGATGTACAGGCGGTGCTGCTAGCAAACCAGAGGATTCCATAGAGCTTCAACTATCCAAGTGATGCCATCATAGTTCCCTCCAAGGTTGTCAAAGAAGTCTCAAGTGCGAATTGGGTGCCGATGAGTAATAGGTGTTGATGGGTGCTAGTGGATGCTTTGTTCTATGAAAGAGAGTTGAATTTTATGCTACTAGACTCTACAAAAGGTAGGTTGCACGGAAAAGCCACGATTGAGATTCCTTGCAATTGTTACGATGCACACTACCATGTCATAGCAAGATTCGTTGCCTTTTACAAGACTATGCAAGAGTTTGGGATGTCTAGGTTTGTCGATTTCATAGGGTAGAACGAGTTCGCAAAGGGCACAACCATCAAGTAGCTAGATCGGATGACTGCACTAGGCAGTAGGTTAAATAAATGAGAGATTGACATGTGCCATCCAAATACATGTAGGCCTAAGTGATGGTAAAGGCACGGTCCTAAGGCAGTACATTGGTGGCACCAAACAATTGGACCGGACACTACATTAGATCATTGTGACAAGAGTAGGAGGTTCGGTGTATTGAACGATACAATCGGCTAGTATATTGAACCCCCAAGAAGAAAAGAGAAGAGATCAATGAACTAGTTCATGCACCAGGTGATGCAACCAAGCGATCATATCAATGTTATACTGAGCTTTCAGAAAGACAAAGAGGAGGGTTGGTGTGGGATGGTACACCAAGTGGTGCAATTGAATGGTTGCATTGGGTGGTATATGAGGAAGGTTGTTGAAAGGGTTGGTGTAGTACAATACACTAGGCGGTGTCAACGAGGCACTAGGAGACTTGGCAATGGAAGAGGCACGCATGCAAGTAAAGAACAAGATTAGTTTAAAAGAGAAATGAGGCATCCTAAACATGAGGTATCAACATATCCAAATGAATTCATGTCTATTTATTTTTAGTTCATGCCATAGAAAAACAACCTAGAGGTTACAAGTGTGAATCTTGGAAATATAGCCTCTTCACTTCTAAAGGTAAGGCAATATATAACTAGATATTCCATGTACCCTACATTAATGAGAGTCTCATGCACTTGATTTGCCCTTTTACCATTAAAGAAGTGTTTAAAAATCTGACTTTTTAAAATGGTTTCATTTTCAATCATTATGATGTCTATTTTCAATTTTTGAAACATTGTAGATGAATACCCCTTACACATACACCCAAACAACGTAATAATACAAATGCAAATTATGAGAGGTGATTTTGTGCAAAAAATCCATGTTCTATAATCATTCCAGGATAGCATATACACCAATGTAACGAACTCACTTTAATTAAGATTCTCCTAATATACTGCAATTATAACAAATCCACTGAAATCCCTTAAAAATCTCAAATAAAGCCGACCCTTTACAAGTAACAGAATTTATATCATTGACACTATAAATGACAAGAACTTGATTAAGGGCATGTACTTCTCATTTTTTCGGAAAAGGTGTGTGATTCACGAGTAAAAATCAAATTGCCTTGCTCGCAATTGGGTAGTTTGCACATTTCTTTTGTAGTTGATAGTAAACTTTGATATACAGTTTCTGCTACAAGCATCCAAAAGTGGCAGACTACAGCATGCCAGCATTTATATAAGAGTTTTCACTTTTGACAGTATGCAACCCAAAAAATATGAGGAAGATAGAACAAAGTAACTAGGTGAAACTTTAAGCTAAAGCAAAATGTGGAATACTATGAGATACCCTATTAAAAAAAGTACTTATCCACCAAGATATAAGATATTCATATATAAAGGAGCAATAGTAGGCATAATATACCTAGCAACATAGAAGACTGAATTCTCAAGCATTAATAATTTATTTGCACACCCAATAGCAAGAGCTCCACCTGATCCACCTTCACCAATAACAACACTGACAATTGGGACTTTTAGACCAAACATTTCCCTCAGATTGAAAGCTATTGCCTCCCCCTATGAACAGAAAAGGAAAATCATTACTGCACATATAATAGGGTCCAGATCAGGAAATTCATAACTGCAAGGTCCAGATCACAGTTGCAGGAAAATAAAGAATGTCTACCAACCTGACCAAGTTCTTCACATTTGAGGTCTGCAAAAGCTCCAGGTGTATCAATCAACGTAATAATTGGAAATCCATGACGATCAGCATATCTCATTAGACGTAATGCCTTCCGATAGCTGCAAGAAAGTCCACAAGTTTCACAATTAGTTCCATAATTCTATAATCACGAGAAACTTCCAAGAATATCTTGTTATTCATAATTTCCTTCAACTGTGTTGCTCATAAATGTTGTTTGAAGATAGACTGATAAATATATTCTCACATAATGAGCCTAGATATTCAAGGAAACAATGATATACAGATATACATGAGTGTTTTCTTAAGAGAAATATACCCATGTGGAGTTGGCATTCCAAAGTTACGTTGGATATTTTCCTTGGTGTTTCTGCCTTTCTGGTGTCCAATGAACATGTAACTTTGTCCATCTATGCTTCCAATACCACATACAATAGCAGGATCATCATATCCTGCACGATCACCATGCAGCTCCACAAACTGAAAAAAGGAAAATTTACAAACTTATGCTAAAAGATCAATGACAAATCTATATTGATAATTAGGAGACTTCATCACATTAATAAGGGAAAGTTACCTTGTCAGTGATGTTAAAAACATGGTCCAAGCAAGTTGGCCTATTAGGATGTCGAGCAATTTGCAGGCGCTGAAATGGAGTCAAATGCCTGTACAAATCCTTCAAAGCCTGTCCAATCATACATAAACGGAAAACATAAGCAACCAAAAACTTTGCTATATTGGTGAGCAATATTAAAACTGTGGCTCTTGATAATTCAACCAGCATTTACAGGTCTAAGATCTTGGAAGCATGCACATGCAATCCATCACCTATAAAAGCAATGACTGCAAAAGGACAAAAAGATAATGTAAAGCAAGATATATGCATTTTCATGGGAACACAATGAAAAAAGATGAAAATGATAATAATACTACAATCTACAAAGACGTCCTGAATGCTGCAAACCCATCATACAAACTTATACATTCAATAAGTTAATGCAATGGAAATGTGGATACAGGCTTGGGACCTATGGGAGACAGGAGTACAGCCTTTTATCTTTTATAACTTATTTTTTTGGTCTTTCTTCTCTTTCATACTCCAAAATGATAATATTTGTAGTAAATTAAAAAGGTATAGAGCACCATGGACCTCAAAACATAATCAAAAGGAGCAATCCCACTGCATGGGGTTCCCAACAATGTAAATAATAGGAATGGTTCGATTATATTCAGCTCAAGGAACAAAATTTCAGTATCTTACCAAGGATTGGTCTACTTAAAAAAGGGAAATGTATTGAAGATTGAAAATCTTATCAATGGAAAACAATAATTTTGTAGAAATGGCCAAAAAACTCTAAATTTCGACTTGAAATTAAATGACAAGATAAAACAAGATATAATAAACATATAAAATACTTAATAAATTTTTAAGGCAATTTTCATGCAAATATAGTCAATTAAATTGAGATGTAGGGGGGGTTTGTGTTCCCTAGAAATCTTAGAAAAGGAAAATTTTGAAAAAATTTCTAAATTTTCAAGTATTTGTGCATTTCAGGAAATGTGGAAAAAATTTAAATCTTTTCGTCACTATAAATATAAATTTTTTTCACCATTTTCCATCTATTGGATCAAATATTTGTATGTCAACTAAATCATTTGAATTTAATGGTAAAAATAGCATTTAATGCTTCAAAGTTGGTGCTTAAAGCCAAAATTTTCATGGCATGAATGTTTAAGATGTTCAAGGTGGTGGGGAAGGGGGGTTGCCTTATGGAAACTAAGGAAATGAAAATTAAGAAAGGAAAATCCAAAAGTTATGGTGTCTATGCATTCCAGACTCTGCAAAAAGGAAAAACAAAATTTCATTAATATAAAAGGCTGACTTTTGCGCAATTTCATTCCTTCCAAAAAATCACGCCTGACTTTTCCCCTAGTCAAACCAAAGCTCACACTCTGCCCTATGCTTGTCGTATGACTTCAAGCTCCTATTCCTAATGCCCATGATTTCACTCCACCCATCATACAACTTCAAGCTCTTGTTCCTGGTGCTGACAAAAAGGCCTCCATCCACTACACAACTTTGAGCTCCTATTCCTGATGCCTGTTCACAAAAGATCTGGTTGTGCCCTTGTTGCCACTAATTACCTCTTGTTGTCAGTGAACTCCATCTGGAAAGCCAAACACCTCCTCACCTTAGGTTGTGCAACTACTTTCCCACTTCATTTTTTCTTGTTAGGGTTCTGATTATGCTCTGAAATTGAGCATATGATGCAATTATTTCTTTGATAAATTGTTTCCACTGCTTTTGCGAGATTACTAATGAAATGAAATCAAGCTTGATATGGCCATGGAGTATCAAATCTTCTATCCTTCAGGAGCAAGGTTTCTATCATTTTCCTCACTAATCTCATATCTTCATGACATACAAAGAAAATCAATTAGATTATCACTAATATATAATATATGGTGATGACAGGTAGCATTTCTACACATTAAACTCATCTTGGTCTATCAAATAAACCTAGACAAATTTAACACACCAAAACTAGAACCTGAACCTACTAGAAATAGTAGGTGAAATTTCACTTAATGCAAGGAAAACGTGTATTAATAATAGGTGAACTGCCTTAATGCACTTACATTAAAACTTTATGCACTTTAATTGGTACCTAGAAAGTTATATTTTAATGTTAATGCTTAACTTGTATTTGTATTTCAATTTGAAAATTCCATTTACCTTTTGTAAAATTCCTAAATTATAGATTTTCCAAACTTTCCCTACTATTCACAAACAATCCTAAAATTTTCCGAATTTCCTTAATTTTTGTTTCCTAAATGTTCTAATTTTCTTTTCTTTTCTTTCCTTTCGTAATTTTCTGTCAAGCACAAACAAACCTTGAAACTATCCAAACAATTCTTGAACCTTTCAAGTTCAATTAAAAATTGTATGGTTGTACCCATGTTTTGATAGTTTGGCTTGATTGTACTAATAACCATCTTTAGAGATGTAATAAGATCAAATTGACAAATGAAGTTCTTGTTTATATGAGAACCATCTATTCAAATAGAATGCTCTATATCATGAAAAAGGCAATTAGAATTCCTGAAATTGAAGGTAAAAATTGAATTACATACCCACTTCATTTAATGGAGGAAGAAACACCCTTAACTATCTCTCCTTGATAATATCAAAGTATGCCTTTGTAATTTAAAGCACTGACACATACTACCTCTTGCATCAAAGTCATATTTTCATATAAGAAAAACATCATGGTTTCCTTATCCTCATCAACTAATCACAAGGTCTTCAAAGCATGCTTTAGAATATTTTCTCATATTCTCCAAAAAGTTTGATCATTCATGATTGATGTCACCTTCCTACTAATTAGATTCTTGCTTTATGGATGTTGTACCATATATTAAAATCAAACATGTATCTCAACCCAACCTTATCGAGTATGGTTTGAAATGCTACATAATTTGTTGTAAAATGAGTGAAACTATAATAAATAAAGTCACAACTATAAACTTCTAGCGATCTCATTTATGCTAATAGGAATGATTGATTGTAGATATAGCTCACAACTAAAGGTATAAATGTGTTGAGTTGGAACATGTCACCTGACTAGTTTTAAGTTAACAGGTAATGGGTTAAGTTAACACTAACCCATCATTTTAAATTGAGTAGGTTTAGGGTGAAGTATAAGAAAAATCAAATCACAACCTAAACAATTACCTATTAACTTAAAAAGGGTTGGGTCAACAATTGGGCCCTAACTTACTCCAACCCAACTTGATTAAACTAAATCTGATTTAAAATAAGAGATTATGATCCAGTTAGCAAGTCAAATGGGTGAACCTTTTAGGTTAAATTTATTCATTTTGTAGGATCATTTAAGATTTTTTATAGATTAAATTAAATTAAAAATGGCATAAGCATTATTTAATTCATACATTTACCAAAAATAGTATTTTATATATAAATACTAAAAACAATTGGCCATATATGGTATACGAAATAATATCACATTAAATATATCACACCTAACCTATTTAAAATAATAAATAATATCTACAAAGTTATTATTATGATGTAGAGTTGAAGATTTTCTGTGATCTTTATATATATATAACCTAATATTATGAAACAATCAAAAGGGTAATAGATTAATGGGTGACCCATGTATATGATCCATACCCTAACCCACCATGACAATGGATTCACAAGTAACAAATTAATGGGCGATAGGTGAGCAAAAACCATCACTCTAACTCATTCATAATAAGTTGAGTCGAATCAGGTTAACTAGTAAATTTCACCCTACATACATTCCTTGTTATCAACAAGAAACTCATAGAGCTAACTAGAATTTTCATTCTGCCAAGGTCTTGCTTATGATCGCTCACACTAAGTTCAGATCTATTCCACATCTTGAATACTACAAGTAACACAACAACATAAATTAGAAATTCATAATTTTTACAAATAATCAAATAGCAGCAATATAATCTATGAATTTATAAATAACAACAATAATAGATTGTCATTATTAAAATCTATGAAATTTCAATTATGTGAAATGAAATGATCACACCTTGGCTTCTTACCTCAACTCATTTTAATCAAGTGGATCTTTGTCAGATCCATTTAATTAAATAGATGTTTTAAAAAGTTTTTAAATATTTTCCCTTGCAAAAAAATTTGTTAATGGAATATTACTGAAATATAAAAAATTATTTAAATATATAATCATATATATTACTGAAATATATGTATATATGTTAGTATTATTGTACTTCATATTTGATGTTTTCTTAGGATTATTTACGTATTTAAATGTCATTTGGGAAAATAATAGAGTTAAAAGTATACACGATTATTATTAAATCTGTATAAACATAAATAATATATACTTAAAAATTAAAAAATAAATATCTAAATGGGTACCTTAAAAAGTATGAACCAAACCATACATTATCTGATAAAATTTTCCAATCCCTAGCCTCAAACCCTAGAATGAACAAAACATAGAGAACAAAAATTGTATAATTGTAATTTTAAGACTTCCAACAAACAGATTTATAGAACCAAGCTCAGCTAAGTAAAACTAATTAAAGGATAATTCTCTACAGAACTAGAAAACTAAATGTAAGAGAGATAATCCAAATAAAACCTGTTGGTATTTGCTTTCCAACAAATTGATTTGATCACTGAAGTCAAGACCTGTTTCATCAGCCATCTTACGAACCTGCAGGGAGGAAGATAGGAAGAAAATAGAATGTTCAGCTATAACAAAGTAGTTCATTGTTATGCTTCATTGAGCATTTCTCAGCTGTTTTTAGCTTTAACAAAATAATGCATGGGAAAGCATGAAATCTCACAAAGAAGCAATTTTATAGTTAAGTCAAAGGAGGGATTCACGGTTAAATATTAACTTATGCCTAATATGCCTACTCAGAACTAAGAGAAGGAATATAAGCATGTAGATCATGACTATCAGCAAAAATTTTAATGTTACCTATTTTTAAACTGGAAAAAAAAATCAAATCATCAAAAGGAAGAAGGGGAATCACAGCCCTCCATTATTTGTGGAAATCAGCAATGTTAACTATGGTAAACTCAAGATAGGTTCATTTTACAATGACAAGAATCACTGAAAGACAGGGATTTATCAAATCATGAGGAGTCTGCAAAGACAACAACTTACGTCAATTATCTTTTCTTCCAATTCAACCAGAGGCTTCTCAAATGCAAGTGTCACTGGCTTCGGTTTCTGTGCCAGAGCCTTGAAAGAAGACAGATAGCTTAGGTGTCCACTTTTGAGGTTGGGATCAATATCCTCCGGCCAAGGGTATTCATGCTTCTGTCCCTTCTTCACCCTTGCAACCACACAGAATCTACACCTGTCTCTATGCCTAATCCGTTTCAGATTCTTCAACCAGATGCCGTTTATCCTGCACAGGTGCGTAGGCATACCATCGTATCGGATATCTTTCTGGAATCCAATTGACGACCCAGAAATAAAACTGGAGACCTCCCCTCCACTTAATGTCAGAGAAAATGATAACCAAGCCATCCTTCTTAAAAAACTAGTTTAGACGAACTATACAAGCTTGTGTCTTCCAGAGAGCCGTTAGCTGTACGCTCTATAGGGTTCCTAGTTCCTACAATAACAAAAGCCAGCCGCCATGAGTCTTGCAAAGTAGTAACCAACTGCAACACTCAGCAAACTCATGAATTTAAACGAAATACGTCAACGCTTCTTCGGAAACAAAACAGCATTTCAGAAGAAAAAGGGAAAAAAATATGAAATGATCTTCTCGTTATACGCGCTACCAAACTCAAGGCAGAGTCTCAACGAGAACACACAAAAAGTACCGAGCACCAAATCTACCAGTGATCATTCGTGTATCAAAGGCGACAAAGCGCAAATCGAGGACAATACTAAAACAGCAAACATCGAACACGACCACGAACCCGCATTCAAGCTGCAACGGTGAATTACCAGTGAGCGAGTGGCGGGGACGGATTGGCTCAACCACAGCACCACTTGTGGGCTCCGATGGGGGCGAAACTAACGAGGATACAGCATACTGGGCGATGATCTAGGGTTTTTCTTTCTTATTAGGGAGCGTAAACGAGGAGGGAAGCGGGGCCTGGTGGCGGTGGTGCTGGTGCTCACCGCGGCGGATGAGTAGGACTGGATCAGGCAACCCGTTCGTACGAACGAACTGACGTTTCAGATCCAACACGTGGCGAAGATCGAGGAGTGGTTGCATGCTGTGGGAAAATCCGGACCGTTGGTTCGTAGAGTTGGTCGTTGTGGGGGTGGTCCTGACGGAGATCACGAAGAGTAGTATGCTGCTGTGATTTTCAACTTCAACTACTTCTATGAGCACACTCCAACTTACATGTGGGGCTATCATTTTAAAGGAGTCATCCGTGACAATTCAAGGGTTTAATTAATGCACCCAAAGGTTAGAGTATACATGTCAATTAATCATGCTCAATCGTGTTGGTCTAACCTAATATGATTTGATGATATTATTAATCAACTTAGTTGGATGAGTCGTATTGGACCATCACTTTCAAATTTTAGGTTGAGTTACATGTTATGGTGTTGATTTGTAGGTAAGTGTAACACAAATGGACCTATGACTCAGCCCAACATGAGGTTTAGGGCGAGTTGATGAGGTGACAAGCTAGTGAGGGTAAGGTAAGGGCAAGATGGCAAGCATCATGTGGTGATGTAGTGGGCGATGTCACAAGGGTTATGACACAAAATGATTGGATTTTGTTGTTTGAGAAAAGCTTCCACAAAGTGACCATAGCCACCTATCCCTTTCCCTGTGAGAGAATTTATAAGCAGTACCGAAGGAGGTGAGTGGCAGGTGATGGTAAGAGAGCCACAACACAATGTGACCAAGCTAGTTGTTTGAGTGAAGCTTCCTCCACAAAGTGATCGTGACTACTCGTCCCATTCCCTTTTCTTCCTCCCGACAAGGTTGGGATGCAAGGGGATATAGGTGGAGGTGTAGTGAAGAAGACAAGGTGGCAAGTGATGTTGTGAGGGTCATGACACAACATGGTTGAGTTGGTTGCCTTAGTGAAGCTTCCATTGAGCGATTGTAATTGCCTATCCCTTTCCTTTTTTGTTCCCCCAGTGAGGTTGGGATGCTAGGGGATTAGCTTTGATTAGACGAAAAGAAAGAGGTACACAAGGGTGCTTTTAGGGTTTGCATAAAGGGCATATGCCATAGATAGAAGATCCTCCCATTTGGGCAAAAGGACATGAACAAGGGGTGCAACTTGAATCGAATGTGATCGAAGGCAGAAGGTGACTACAATAGGCATTTGGGGGGGAGGGGCAACAGTAGTATTTTTGATTAACTATGAATATGTATCAAAGTTACACTTTGATTTCATCCTTGATTTCCTTTATCAAAGTTAGCTTTGTTTAGCCACTTTTAAGTTTTCTACTCTTAAACATTCTAAAATGGGTCAAGTTTGAGCCTCTAGAGGGGAAGAATAATAGATTTTAATGTTTTTAGAATATCACACAAAAGTAATGTAGAAAGTAAAGCACATATAGGATTTTTTTTAGGTGATTCCCAAAAATATGTCCACCTACAAGCTTAAGAAGCTTGAAACTATATTTCAATTACACTATAGTAGGTGACTAATTAATTAAACCTATAGATTTTAACATTTTTAAACAATCACACAAAAGTAATGTAGAAAGTAAAACACACATAGGATTTTTTAGGCAAATGGGTCGAGGTGGATTTCGATGGACTTTCCCCTTTTCTCAAGAATTGGGGTGGGAAAATGGTAAAGTTCATTTCTTTTATATAGACCTATCAAATAGAAATTAGGACAGTTAAATTCCAAATTTTTACCTACCACTTAACGCCAATAAGTTGAATGCCCTTTGGAATCATTTTTCATTTTCAAATTTTCATCAAGCACAAACCCCCTCCTGTAATCACTACAATTCAATTATAAAGTGTGTTTAAAGTAAAACACAACCCACTAGTCAAGAGTTTCAAGTACAATTCTTCAACTAACTTACATAAGTGTTTCAAGTAGAACACTTCACAATCCCACCACTCCTTCAACCAAGTTCTTGTGTTTTTAGGTAGAAACTATAGGATCGTTATAATAGAGTTTAGGATCACAAGAGGAGGGGTGAATTGTATCTTTAGAATAATTAAACTTTAATGGATAACAAAAACACAATCACACAGAATTTTTAGGAAAATCTCAATTTTATTCAATGAGATTTATTACAACGTTTAAGCGCAAATCCCTTTTTGTGTATTCAAATTAAAACTTTCAAATTCAATCAAGAAGAGTAAAAGGAAATGATTTTTGTTTCACAAATAAAGCAAGTTTTACACAAAGCTAAAATACGATTTCCCTCTTTACAAAATTAAACTATTTAGCACAACTCTTACTTGAACAAAAATCTTGAATCTTCACTTCTGATCTTCAACCTCGAACTAACTTCAATCTGAAGCTTTGAACCTTAAACGTTTTCTTCAAGTTGAACTTAATCTTAATCTTCAAACTTGAACTTCAACCTAAGTTGGAACTGTCTTTAAAATGCAATCTGAATGTTGTATCGTATTGCTTAGTACTGCATAGTATTGCATCTCTTTCAGTCGAGTTGTCAAGTGTATTTATAGAGTGAAATACACTTCCTCCATCATGTCCATTATGTCAACTGTCCACGAAAACTCTTAAACATGTCTTTGAAATATTCAATAACTTCTAATTTATCCTACATTCATATAGAACATGTGCTCTATTTCTGTAATTTTTCATTTATTTTTCTAGACTATTTTGGAATATCAATGACCCAATCATTCTTCTTTGAAATCTTCAAAGTCTACAATCACATCCATGTTTTACTTGTAAAACCTCAACCATGGCCCTGCACGATTGCTTAAGAACGATTCAAATATAAAACGTTGAAACATTCAACTGTAAATTTCATTTATTTAGTCTTAGGTTTTTAAAAATAAATTCCCAAAGATTTTTAGATTTTTAACCTTAAAACGCCGAACAACTATTCACGTTTCCTAAAATTGAATCTGATGTGTTTAACTTAAAAATTCACGTGCCTCACTAAAACACCGAAGCCTACGTCATCTATTATCTAACAGTTACAGTCTTTTAGTGTTAAAATACCTATACTATTCACATATCACGTGCACTTTAAAACGCAAATGTCAGACTTAAGAAATCACGTGTTAATATTAAAACGCCGATACACTGTTCATCAATTCCCAATGAGTTCGGTCTTTTAACATTACAATGCCGACTCTTTCATTACGTGTGAAATTAAAATTTCATGTGATATTCCATCGTTGATTTACAAACCATATTCATATATCACTTATTTAAATAACATTATAACCTGTCGAATATCAAACTTAAGTGTTTAAAAAATAAATTTACTTAATCCACTAAATTAAACACTTAACCTGTATTGAAAATACAAGTGTTAAATAATTAAACATTAATTACCATAATATTTCCAGATAATTTCAGTTATGTCTAAAAATATTATAAGTAGATAATTAACAAATATAATTACGAATTTAAATACCCATCAAACATTATTAAAATATTAATTAACCATTCATCAACAAAACATAATACTTAACAATCTCCCCCTTTTTAATGATGACAAAATTAATTTGATGTTGCAATTATCTATATTTTTAATTATCAATTTTCATTTATTTCTCCCCCTTTTTGTCATTATTCAAATAAGTACTTGGGTTAGAGAATAATGAAATTAATTTAGAGAGTACAAAATAAAAATCCAGCTCTAACTGAACAAATATTTAAAATAAAACATGTAAAATAAAACTGAATAGTTAAAAAGTAGTTGTTTGTAACAAGTAATATTGAAAGTAAAGCATACAAACAATGGTTCAAGTTACAATCTTAAGTTTAAATGTTGCACTACATCAACAAGAAATCAATAAAAAAAGCACATAATTATTGATTTCGTCTCTGATTCTAAACAGTACTAATCATAGCTTGTGTCACTTGCCGACCTATTTGTTCTCCCACCTATGTAAAATAGGCAATTTTTTTTGGAGATAACAAATTTTATTTTGTCAACGAAGGATCTATTTGTGGTTGTTTAGTTGGTTGATGTTTCTCTAAAACAATAATTGGTGCTTTCTGTAGGAATTTCTCTAATTCTACTATTGTAAATGATCTTATCTTGAAGGATTTTCTTGGCCACTGATTAACATCATAGCCACTACCATTAATCAGTTTGACAAGACTAATTCTATAAAATAGTTTTGAATGTCTATTCTAAATGAAATCTAAAAACAGTGTGCACCAATTAATCTAAATCTTCTGCATAATAGCATAAGTGGCATATAAGCAAATTCTCTCTGTGTTTTGAATGCCCATTCTTTTGAAAAAATTTTGCTTGTAGAATCTTTGCTATGAACTTAGCTTTTCTATTATGTTCATCTAAATATTGTAACTTTCCATGAGATTAAGGGTTTCTTTTCTTGCTAATGAACCAATGTTCCAATTTAGCAAGTGAGGAGATGTCTTCACTAACTGTACACCCTCATTTTTTAATTTTAGTGTGTCATAGACCAACTGAGGAGATAACTCAAAAACATTCTTGTCTATATTGCTGTATAATTTATTCTCCTCAACATGTAAATTGGCATAAAAAATAGCTATCACTTCTTGAAAAATATATAATTTACATGTAGTTGGCATTATGTCTAAAAGACCTTGAAATTGTAAGAGATCTCTAATCTCTTGTAAACTTCAAAAATTGATAGGTCTTTCATAAATAATTTCAGCATGTAAAAATTGATTATACTTGTCAAAACAATCCTGATTTTTGAAATATAAATTATCTAACAATATTCCTTCCTTAGAAACCAAATGTGAAGTGTTTGAAAAATCTTCAACATTCTCTATCTATGACTGATAAATAACTAATCTTAGGTTTTCTTCATTTGTTACAGGTGAAGCCTCTTGTTGCTCATCAACATATTCTTCTTCAATATACAAATCAAGAGTTTCTTCTATTGGTGCATCACTTAAGACAATTTGAGGAATTTCTTGCTCCTCCATAATTTCTTCTGGAATTTGTACCTGTTCAGACTCAAAAGTGTGCATTTTATTGATATTAATTTATGTGTTTTAATGAGTTTTATTTGCATCAGTATTGAATTATGATGATTACAAAGTTAATTATACTTTTGAGCAGTATGCACAATTATTCACTTTAACGATGCATGAATTACGTTTTGAATTACGTTAATTATGTTTATGTTTGTTACCTATTGAGAACAGAATGAATGATTGACATTTGACTCTTTAGGTTGCTAATAGAACGATTAATATATAGAGAAAAACTCGTGATTTATGCTTAAATGTAAGTCCGAGGGTTAAGCTGTTTACCCACGGACTTATCTGTGGGTTATCCTATTTACCCTCAGACCATTCTATGAGCATAAGAGTTTACCCACGATCTTACGCGAGGGTAAACTAGTTTACCCTTGGACCTATACCCTATTTGTTCTGTGCAATGAATTTCATTAATATTAAAGCAATTGCAATTACAGTTAAGATCTAAATGTTATGAATTATTTTTCCTGTAATATGATGTGTTTCACGAAAGGTATTTCTTAAGTATTTGCAGGGAAATTCGATAAGTAACTACAGGAATTGTGTAACAGAGCAAAATTAAATATTAATTCAGCTGTAGCTCTCCCATGAAGAACGTGGACGGACAGGCTAAAGTAGTGGATTGCATGGGATGATCTCACATCCCGGATGTGCACCATGCCCGTGTTAACTACCAGCTCCTGAATTGCCAATCCTTCCATCTATAAAACATTCTCGTAGCCTTGAAACTAAGCCGCCCCCTTCTTCTTCCTTCATCCACCATTTACAGAGCATTTTCCATCTTCTCCATCTTTCATCCTCCACCCACTCATCTCTTCTGAGAGGAGATTGACGACCTCCTCTTCTCCAACCATTCGCATAGTGTATTTGTTATTCTTTTCTCAACTTGAGTGTATCCTTGAAGGAGAGACTCTTAATGCCAGCTGCTTCCTCCTTTGTTCCTTAGTATAATTGTGGATTGATGCCCAAAATCTCACTGCAAGGTCGAAAGAAAGGCTTACCAGATTGACAACCTGGTGGACCGGAAGTAAAGACAAAGAGAAGTTCCCACCCTAAGCAAGTTTTGAAGGGAGGAATTATAGTGAAGCATTAGGTGTTCCTTCCATTTTTATTTTCTTTATTTTACTTAATGTTTTTACAACTATACTCAAATTTACAATCACACACTTTATCAACTTAGTTACGATAATTAGAATATGTTTTTATATTTGCTATAATGTTGAATGTTGCATTCTTACTTTTACAAGTTGTTTGTATTGTACTGTGTTTCTTGCATTGTATTGTGTGTTGTGTTTTGAAAAATATAAAAAGACCAAAAATATAATCATTCAACTCTTAGAAGTTTTAGCCAATTTGAATCATGCTATTTTTACATCTAATACTCACAATTATTGCACTACCCACATGTAAGTTCGAGGGTAGAGACGTTTACCCACGAGCTACCTTGAGGGTTAAGTGCTTCTTCTATACCGAATGTTAAAATTTTATGCAAATTGAAGGGTATAATGTCAAAGCTTAAGAAAAATTAAATATTTGGAAGTAAAATCCTCTGCAAAGTGTAACACAATCGGTATTTAAAGACCATCCTAGCGGTTAATTGGAACAAGGCAACCGTAACATTGCTTATAAGATATTTAATCAATTGTTTCACTTAATTGAAGTCACCAATTCAGCTAAACACTAAGCAAAAACTAATCCTTGTAAATAAACTCGTACTTGCACACTAATTACATCTAAACCCGTGCACTTGCAATGAATTAAAATATTTCGCACACACCATTTATATAAGAAAAGAATTACAAGGTGTAGTGTCGAGACGAAACAAGTTTTTGGCGTCGTTGCCGAGGATCGCTTAATTTCTTGCAATTGGTGTTGCTTTTTGCTATTTTGGTGTTAGCTAGGGCTGCAATATGATTTATGTGCATTACTGCTGTTAAATTTTATTTCATAGTCTTATTGCTATACCAAAGTAGAGTCTTGTATTTAAATTTTGAATTACATAATGGACTCATATAACTCGTATAGGGGTGATTTTGGGATTGTTCTAGGGACTAGTTATGAGGATTATAATTATTCTAATTCTGTTAGAAGAGATTATTTACCTATGGAGTTTAATGACTACTCTTCATAGCATGATTTCGAAGGACTTAATGTTAAATCCCAAAATAATTACAACTAGAATGACAATTCTAATTTGTGGGACTGTAATGGTAATTCAAGAATGCAGAATTATTATTCAAAGTATAATCATATGAACGAAAATCAAAATTACCAATCAAATATATCACTACAACTCCAGCAAGTAATGGATAAACTAGATGAAACAATACGAAATACTAAAGAGTATAACAGATTGAATGAATTACAAAATGAAAATTATTCAAATTGGTCAATCTTACAAGATGATCAGAGTGTTCAAAGTACTGATACAGGTATATCAAATCTTGGAGATAATTTACCAATTAATACTGGAATCGATCAAAATTATATTAAGTAAAGAATATCACAAGAATTTGAAAAATTGCTAAATAGATATGATGAATCAATACAAAAAATGAAAGATAGTGAAATGTTTAATGAATATGAAAACAATGCTTTTAATTGGGTGAACTCAAATGGAAATCAAAATTATCTAGAGGTGAATTCATTAGAAAACATTTCATATATAGAGAAGACTATACAACTATTTGAGGTAATGGAAGAAAATCAATATAATGATTTAACTGCATTTAATCATATGGAGAAGTTAGATGAAATTCAAAGATCCATTAACTTATTTATAAAGAACTCTAATTTATTTGAACAAGATGGAAGTTTCTAGTAGGAACCTATAGATACTTATGCAACATTCACATCAAATCAGTTCTATAGAGTTGCAAAAGCTGAAAATTTTAAGGAAAAAGATCAAATCTGGGAAGGGTATGAATTACTTGATTATTTGGTAAGGGACTGTTCAGTTGGACCATCTGAGGTTATGAACAACCCTATTTCCAAAAATATAGCAGTCATCTAAGGTGTTAGCCACCCTTAACTCAGAAGAAGATTTTAATGCTCCTGTAACAGACAATGTATTAAAAGAAGAATCAAAAGATGTAAGTATGATATTAAGATCTGGTGTCACTTATGAAGGTCCAAAAGAGGATGATAAAGAAGAACAAATTAAAGACAATTTTACAAAGAAAGAGGAAATTAAAGAAAAATCTAGTCTAGATGACAAGGCTGATGTTGAGTTAGAGGATAATACAGAATCTCAAAATAGTAAAGAATATGAAAACAGTAATGAAATCGAAAAGAAAGATGTTATAAATCAAAAGAAGTTAACAAACGAAAAGCACTTTCCATTTCCACATAGGATGAGAAATGTTAAGGATTAAGAAATGGAATAAATCAGTAAAATATTTGAACAAGTTAAAGTCAATATCCCATTATTGAAAATTATTAGACAAGTTCTTTTTTGTGCCAAATATCTTAAAACTCTTTGTACCAATAATAGAAGGAAGAAAATCTTAAAAAATGCATTTTTAGCTAAAGAGGTAAGCTCCATGTTAATTAATCCTATACTTGAAAAATTAAATGATCCAGGAACTCCTGTTATTTCCTGCTATATAGGGGATTGTTATTTTAATACAGTGTTAATAGACTTAGGGGCTGGAATTAATGTCATGCTTAGTTCTGTTTATGAGAAGTTAAAATTGGATAATATCAAACTCACAAGAACAGTGATTTAGCTAGTAGATAAATCCATAAGAATACCTTTAGGAAAAGTGGAAAATATTTTGGTAAGGATTATGGAGTTTGTCTACCTTGTTGATTTTATTGTAATAGAAACAAAAGCTTCAAGTATAACTCAAGATCAAGCCATAATAATTTTGGGAAGACCATTTTTAGCTACAACTGATGCTTGCATAAGTTGTAGGAATGGTTGGATGGAATTAGCTTAGGGTGATCAAAAATTAGAATTGAATATTTTTAGTGGGGTTAAGAAGAATTTTAAAGAGCTTCAATTTAAACATTTTAAGGTTAATCTAATCGAATCTTTTAAAATAGATGAGGATTTAAATGTAGAGGAATTATATCATGTTGAAAAATGTGTAATATCGAATGAGGAAATGTTGAAAGAGGAAATTTCTGAGCAAATTGAGAATATGGATGCAAACGAAGAACAATTTGAAAAAGATAAAGAATCATTAACTTTAGAATACCCAGTGCTTAAGCTGAAACCACTTCCAGAAAATTTAAAATATGTATTTTTGGAGAACAATGAGAATCTACCAGTCATTATTGCTTCTAATTTAACATCAATACAAATAGAAAATCTTTTAAAAGTATTGAGAAAGCATAAGGGAGCAATAGGATGGAAAATGTCAGACGTAAAAGGTATAAGTTCAACTATTTGCCAACATAAGATTAATTTGGAATCTGAAATTAAACCTGTTAGGCAACCACAGAGAATATTAAATCCAAATATTAAAGAGGTTGTTAAAAAGGAAATTCTAAAATGGTTAGACAATGACATAATTTATCCAATATCTGATAGTTCTTGGGTGAGTCCAATTTAGGTAGTATCAAAAAAATCTGGGATAACAGTTGTAGAAAACGACAACAAGGAATTAGTTTCAATTAGAATTCAAACTTGTTGGAGGGTTTGTATAGATTACAAAAGACTGAATGTAACAACTAGGAATGATCACTTTCCTTTGCCTTTTATAGATCAAATGTTAGAAAAATTGGCAGGGCATGAGTATTATTATTTCCTAGATGACTATTTAGGTTGTAATCAAATCCCTATTTCACTTGAGGATCAAGAGAAAACAACTTTTACATGTCCTTTTGGAACATTTGCCTTTAATCATATGCCTTTTGGGCTATGCAATGCACCTGCTACATTTCAAAGGTGTATGACAGGCATCTTCACTGATTTTATAGATGAATTTTTAGAAGTACTTATGGATGATTTTTCTATATACGGGAACTCATCTGAAAAATATTTAATTAATTTACAAAAAGTACTAGCGAGATGCGAACAGAAAAAGTTAATGTTAAACTAGGAAAAATGCCATTTTATGGTTAAATGAGGAATAGTTTTAGGACATGTTATTTCTGCTGAAGGTATAAAAGTTGACAAAGCAAAAGTGGAATTAATATCTAATTTACCTATTCCTAGAATAGTTAAAGATATAAGAGCAATTTTAGGACATGTTGGTTTTTATAGAAGATTTATTAAAAGCTTTAGTAAAATTGCTTAACCTTTAACTCAATTATTAATTAAGGATGCACAATTTGAATTTAATGAGGAATGCACGAAAACATTTAATTTTCTTAAGGGAGCCCTGACCACTTCACTTATAGTCTATGCACTTGATTGGTCTCAACCTTTTGAATTAATGTGTGATGCATTAGACTATGCATTAGGTGCAGTTCTGGGTGAAAAATTAGACAAATTACCAAGAGTAATATATTATGCTAGTAAGACATTGAATGAAACACAAATCAATTACAGTGTAATTGAAAAAGAATTTCTAGCAGTGGTTTTTGCCTTAGAAAAGTTTAGGTCTTTTCTAATAAGCAGTCACACTATCATCTACACTGATCACTCAGCACTTAAATATTTGTTAGTTAAAAAGGATGCTAAACCAAGGCTTATAAGATGGATTTTGCTATTGCAAGAGTTTGACTTGGAAATTAAGGATAAGAAAGGTTGTGAAAACACTGTGGCAGGTCACATGTCAAGATTAGATGCTTCATACATACCTGATCCACCAATAGATGATACATTTCTAGATGAGAAATTTTTTATGCTAAACCCCTGCCCATGGTATGCTGATATAGTGAATTATTTGGCTATGGGTTTAGTACCTTATGATTGGTCCAATTTAGATAAGAAAATGTTCTTTTCAAGGGTTAAATATTTCTTTTGGGATGATCCTTACCTGTTTAAGTAATGCCCTGACCAGATTGTAAGGAGATGTATCCCAGAAGCTGAAACTCAATTAGTATTATCATTTTGTCATGATTAACCTATTGGAGGACATTTTGGAGCTAAAAAGACTGCTTTAAAGGTGCTTCATAGTGGCCTATATTGGCCAACATTATTTAAAGATGCATATGAATATTGTAAAAAATGTGTTCAATGCCAAAAAGTAGGAAGAATTACAAAATGAAATATGATGCCATTAAATCCTATCTAAGAAGTAGAGATTTTTGATGTCTGGGGTATAGATTTCATGGGACCTTTTCCAAATGAAAACTCTATACCAGTTCACCTGAATCTTATTAAGTACTGCATATGTTGCAATTTTTACAAAGACAGACAATTCTACATCATGTCCAAATCTTTGATATATAGTTCTGATCAGGATTAATGCAATCATATGAGACTTCCCATTCATTTGCTTGAGCCTATTAAATAAATTAATTTGAGGGTTTATGGCCATACAGTTCTTCATATCCTACTCTAACCAATCTGCCATTGTAGACGATTCTAAAATCTCTACACCCTCATCTTTTAATCCTAGGCTCTCATATATATATTCAGGTGTCAAATAGATTCTCACATCAGTTACATTAGAAACAAGCACCCCATTCTCCTCATGCAGATTACTATAAAATGCAGGAACTAAATTTTCAGCCTTGAAATTGTTACCCGACCTAGGGATGACTCTTAGCAGCCCCTAAAATTCTAGTAAATCCTTGATTTCATCCATGAAATCAAAGTCCACCGGTCTGTTGAAAAGAATATCATAATCCCTAATCATCTGAAATTTAGCCCTAGCTCTAGCATCTCTGAAAATCACTGGATTAGTGCCAAGTTGCTGAGCCTATTCTGCATGTGAAGGGGAGGATGGAGCTGATGCCTTTGCAGCAGCTGAATGTGGTTCTGTTGGTGGAAAATAGATTACCAATGCTCTATCTTCTTCTGCACCAAAGCTTGGTTGCTTCTCGGTAGAAATCTCTATCTACCCTAAATCCAGATCCACCTGCATTGGACTTGAGGCTAGAGGACTGACAGTAGCTCCTTCCTCTTCCTCTTGTCCTTCTTTCTTTTCTTCTTCTTCTTCCCTTTTAGGGGAAGTTGGCTTGCACTATATATATATATATAAAATAAGGGGGAAAACATATAAACACATTCATACAAAAAAATATGGAAACCTAAAACAAACTTGAAGGTAATGTAGCTTAAATGATTACCTGACCCTCCTTTAAAGCAAACTGAATGGCTTCAAGGATGGTTTGATTGACCCCTTCATTGTCTTAGGGTTCCAAAAATTGGAACTATTGTTCCAATAGTAGATCCTTCCTCCTGAATTTAACAAAATCACATTTTAAATTACTAAAAAGAAAAAAAAAAGAAAAAAAAACAACAAATATCAAACTTAAAAAACCTTAAGTATACCTGCATCTCCAATTGATGCCCCACTTCTTCAACTTGAGGAACCTCCTTGTGGACTGGTGATTCACTGGGAGGAGGGTTGGCCACTCTGTATTGATGAAGTAACTCCCCTAGGGTGAGTTCATCATCACTACTCTTTGTTACCCCTCCCTCCTGTCCAACCATTGGAATGTCTTCCTCTTTTGCTTGTTGTTGTTGTTGCTGAGGTGGTGGTGTTGGTACTTGTAGTGGTGGTGGTTGTTGTTGTTGTTGTTGTTCTTCCTCTTCTTCCTCTCCAGAGTCTGTTTCTTCCCATTCCTCATTGCTCACAGAAAGTTGAGATGTTTGAACTTCTCTCTCAACCTCGTGGCTCGGATGGACCCACCATCATCTCACTGAATGCTTTGAAATCAACCTCCCAGGGCTCTTCTTTCACCTTGACTTCAGCTGCCTTCTGGAGTGCTTTAACTTCTGCCATCTCCACAGCATGGGTAGCTTGCTCTGTAGTGTGCTGCCTCCACTCATACAAGGCACATTGGGAGGCAATCTCAACCACTTCTTGGCTTTCCCTGAGAGAGATGTAGGTCTGCATATAAAACTCAAATTCTTCCCTCTCATCTCTGCCCTCAGGAAGGCAGGCATACACATAATCCATAACCACTGCATCTCTATTTAAATCTTGGATGATGGAATACACAGCCTTTGTAAACCACAACTTAGCCTTGGTGCGGACAATGTGTTGATCCAAGGCTTTCTTGGGCCTAATTGCACACTCATCCTACTAAGCTTGCTGAGTGTAATCTTTAATAGTCTGTGCCACTATATTAGGGAGAGTCACAAATTCCCTCTCAATCTTACTTTGGAAGTATTTCAACTAATATTTCAAATCATTTAAAATCTTCTCCTTGGTATGGTCTCTTTGCAAATTACCCTTATGCCACCTAGATGAGGATAACTCAAACTGGTCAAATTTAATCAACCTCATCCAATCTTCTGTGGACAATGACCTCTGAGGTCTTATTGTCTACCATGGAGTATAAAAATATGTACTAGTCCTGATCTTAATCGATCCATTGGTGGCTAAGCAAAATATCTCTCTATGAAACCAGAAAACACATTTTCTCTTCATCAAATCGTGCGCCAAACGATTATTAGGGCGAGCTAATTGCTCTTGCCCTACCTCTCTCTCAACATGAGAGGCTATTTTCTCCTTGAGGAAGGTTAGCACTACGATGCTAGCCTCCCTACTCTGTTTCAAACAATCAGTAGTATCTTCCCTTACCATTTTCAACTCCTGTTCCCTAATTGCGGCTTTGATCCTACGTCGGCCCTCATTGTGCCACATTTCAGCATTCATTCTGAACTTCTGGAAGTTCAGCATCTTAATCCACTCGTAGTTTGAAGCTAGAACAGAGGGAGTTGAGGTGGAGGTGGAAGTCATGATGTATCGTGGGAGGAGAAGAGTACTGTGAATGTAGGTTGTGAGAAAAAGAGTTAATGCATGGCAGGACTTTAATGATTTTTATAAGGATAATCAAATAATCGGATGGTCGGATGGTAAGATCTGTAAATATTTAACAATTTTTGTGTTTACCCACGTGGTAGTTCGAGGGTAAACTATAGTAGACAAGATCTTCAAAATTTTTTTATAATATAGTCATTTCCAATCATATTAATAATCTCACATTATGCATTTACTTCATGATTATTAGATGTGTTGAGTTGAGCTTAAGTACTAATTTAATGAAGTGTTTCGATTTAATGAATTTTAGTGAGCGATGGAGATCCCTGTAAACATCTTGTGCAAGATATTAAGCTATTTGACAGTGAGAGAAATTTGCAAACTAAGTTGTGTTAGCAAAAGTATCAGAGCATTCATTTCATATCATTACTTTTGTTCCTACCAAGCATACAAAATGAGAAAGACAATCAGTGGAGTGATTTGGTATGATGCATGTTCAAAAAAATATTTGTACCATGGAATTGATTCAGAGTCAGGCATTCAACCTACATCACTGGAAGGAATTGAAAATATCTTAGGTTGTAATGGTGGACTAATTATTTACAGATATTATGGAGAGCCATTTTCTAGCAGATCCGATATTGGAATTAAGAACCCTGCCACGAATGTAGAATTAATACTTTCAAATCCTAATAGAGATAAACTTGTGTTGCATGACTCAGGTACAGTCTTGACATTTAAGGGTACAAATAAAAGGATAATGCACAAATTATTTTGTTGGGAAGTGCCTATCTGAAGAGCTTATCACATGTGGATTGATTGACATTACTTGTTGGTTTATCATTTTGATAAACACCAATGACAACCTGTTAGAAGAGTTTACTTTTGGGGAAAACCAACAAACAACAGAAACCATGTGATTATTAAAGGAGTTATTTACTTGGTAACAAACTGTACCCTTACATTTATTAATGAGATTAATGTCATTGCCATCAATATTGAAGATGAATCAGTGAGGCTTTTCACGTACGGCCATGGGGAGCTGGCCTCTCGGTCAGCTGG
>JAMKPZ010000537.1:0-85867 GCA_024699675.1 Amphibolis antarctica | reverse complement strand
GAGTAGTAAAGTCTTGTGCTATGAATGCATAAGCAGGTAAAGAATACATATGTTGAGCTACTAAAGAAGTAATAACCCCTAAAGAAGCTAAAGCAAGACCTAATTGAAAATGAATCGAATTATTGATTGTGTCATAAAGACCTTTATGCTCGCATCCTAATCGACCCCCGGGAGGGGTATGTGCTTCTAAAAGATCTTTTATACTGTGCCCAATCCCAAAGTTAGTTCTATACATATGACCAGCAACAAGAAAAATAAATGCAATAGCTAAATGATGATGAGCAATATCAATTAGCCATAAACTTTGTGTTTGTGGATGAAATCCACCAAGAAGGGTTAAAATAGCGATTCCTGCCCCTTGGAAAGTACCAAATAAATGACTACCGGAATCTGGGTTTTGTGCATAAAGATTCCATTGACCTGTAAAAAGTGGGCCCAACCCTTGTGGATATGGTAATATATCTAAGAAATTATTCCATCTAACGTACTCCCCCCTAGATGCAGGAATAGCGACATGAACTAAATGTCCTATCCAAGCCAAGGAACTTACTCCAAAAAGTCCTGACAAATGATGATTGAGACAAGATTCGGCATTTTTGAACCACAAAATGCTTGGTTTCCATTTGGGTTGTAGGTGTAACCAACCCGCTATTAAAGATATAGCAGAAAGAAATAATAGAAAAAGAGCTCCAGTATAAAGATCCTCATTGGTGCGTAATCCAATTGTATACCACCACTGATAAACACCGGAATACCTCATTGGTGCAATATTCACTGTAATCCTCATTGGTGCGATATTCACTGGTCCTAGAGCACCCCCTCGAGTAAAAGCCTCTACTGCGGGTTAACAAAAATGAGGATCCCAAATTGCATGAGCAATAGGTCTTACATGTAAGGGGTCCTGTACCCATGATTCAAAATTTCCCTGCCAAGCTACATGAAAGAGATTTCCGGACGTCCACAGAAAGATTATTGCTAACTGTCCAAATTGAGAAGCAAAAATGTTCTGATAAAGACGTTCTTCAGTAATATCATCATGACTTTCGAAATCATGTGCGGTAGCAATACCAAACCAAATACGACGAGTAGTGGGGTCCTGAGCTAAGCCTTGGCTAAACCTTGGAAATCTTAATGCCATAATGCTTTTCAAATCCTCCTAGCCATTATCCTACTGAAATAATTATTGCTAAGAAGAATGCCCATGTTGTGGCAATTCCACCCAGAAGGTAGTGGGTTACTCCTACAGCACGTCCTTGTACAACAATGCTCAAGGCCCTAGGCTGAGTAGCAGGAGCAACTTTTAATTTGTTGTGAGCCCAAACAATAGATTCAATAAGTTCTTGCCAATAATCACGTCCACTAAATAAAAACATTAAACTAAAAGCCCATACAAAATGAGCACCTAAGAACAAAAGACCATATGCAGATAAAGAAGAACCATAAGATTGAATTACCTGAGATGCCTGTGCCCATAAGAAATCTCGAGGCCATCCATTAATAGTAATGGAACTCTGGGCAAAGTTTCCTCCTGTGATATGCGTTACCACCCCTTGATCACTTATAGTACCCCAAACATCCGATTGCATTTTCCAACTGAAATGGAATATTACTACGGAAATTGCATTGTACATCCATAATAGACCTAAGAAGACATGATCCCAGGCGGATACTTGACACGTTCCCCCTCTTCCAGGTCCATCACAAGGGAAACGAAAGCCAAGATTGGCTTTATCGGGTATTAAACGTGAACTGCGAGCAAATGGGACACCCTTTAATAGTATCAATACAGTCACATGGATCGTAAATGCATGAATGTGGTGTACCAAAAAGTCGGCAGTTCCTAATGGAATAGGTAACAAAGTAACTTTCCTGCCTACTGCTACTAATTCACCACCTCCCCAAGTTAAACTGGTACTTGCTGTTGCACCAGGAGCTGTTGTACCAGGTGCTAAAGCATGAGTGTTTTGTACCCATTGAGCAAAGATAGGTTGTAATTGTATAGCGGTATTTGAAAACATATCTTGAGGACGTCCTAAAGCATGCATGGTATCATTATGAATATACAAACCAAAATTGTGAAAGCCTAGAAATATACATACCTAGTTGAGATGTGATATGATTGCATCGCGGTGCCTAAGAACACGATCTAGTAGATCGTTGTATCGAGTAGTTGGATTGTAGTCTCTTACCATAAAAATGGCTGCATGTGCAATAGCAACGACTATTAGAAATCCACTGATCCACATGTGATGTGTGAACAGGGAAAGTTGTGTACCATAGTCAATAGATAGGTAGGGATAAGGGGGCATGGCATACATATGGTGAGCTACAATAATGGTTAATCAGTTTGCATTGTGATGTTTTTGGATGATATAGATACATGTTGTGTGTTGGCTGATTTGATCTGAACTATGTAACTCATTTGAGATTAGTGCTAGTTAGATTTGATTAGACCGTGATTTTTTATCTCCTCACTCTAAAGAGGTTTTTCACGTTAAATACTGTGTGCATTGTGTGTTATTTTGTGGTTTTCTTATTTTCAATATTTATGTCACTTTTCCCAACAGACATGGCCATGTGACAACGGGTGGTTGTCTAGCCCTTTGCAGCTTCCACCGGTGGGGAGGGTGGCCGATGGCTACCACTCCATTTCCAGCCGGTGTTTCCACTGGTGGTGCAGTACGACAGATTATTGGGGCCGGTAGCAAGGTCGGTTTCCCAAACGAATGCAGGATTGCGTTCAGTGCATGCAAGTCGGTTCACAACCGGCGAAAAATCCCAAGGAGAACTATGAACTGTTGTTATTGGATGGGAGGATTCCCGCCTAGAATCTCACATGAACTTTAGTACTAAGTTACATGCGTTAAAAGGAAACAAATGGTCCTACAAATCCACATACGAAGTACACCTTGGACTAATGTTTGAAATGGTGCAGAATCTGTAGGTAAATCCGATCGAAGGGGAAACAATTAGCTTGGGAGCTGCGGTGCCTTCTTTTTGGGACGCTCAAATCTGCAGGTGGGCTTGGATGGTTGCAAAATCTGAAAACAACCGCTTTTTGCAAAACTAAATACTATGTTTTTTTTGTGGAATCATTGTGTTCGTTTTGTGTGAGGATGCAACATGTATGGTGGTGTTTGATGTACTCAGTTTGTGAAGTGAACTATATGTCAAGTAATGTTATTTCTACTTTCTTTTACCCTCGGACCGACTGAACCAAGATAACAGGCCTAGTGAATATGATTGGAAAAAAAAGGACTTCCAATTTATTCACGGCAATTGTTGGACTCTTGTGGGTCGTGACATAAATTTAAGTGTTAAGGTGGATAGTTCCAATATTTGGAATGCCTTAATAGAGGGAAGTTTTCTTTTAAATATTTGAGATGCCTTATTTTCTCATAGAGCATCATTCTTTTTGTTTGGGTTTTGATTACTTTCTTGCACTTCATTTTTGGAGTAGAGAGAGGGTGTGCCGAACGGGACCTCAGTCGTTTGCACGTTTCCTTCAAAATAAACCATTATTTTTTATATACATTTGGGGGAATTTAGGTAAACTGAGAATTTGTATCCGTTTACGGGTAAAATAAAACGAAAGAATACTATAGTTCAACAAATAAAACTGAGAGAAAAATACAAACTCAAATTTCAAATACACCGACTATCGTGTATTTGCAACCAAAAATGTTTTAATTCATGTTTGGGTATTCAAAGAATGGGGCTTGGAAAATGATATGCTGGGAGTGAATGTACGGGGGGGGGGGGGCAATCAAGTTCTGTAAGGAGCATCCCGAGGTTGCCCGGGATATATATTCTCATCTGCTGCAGTTGTTGTGATGCCATTGGCTAGAACTTCCATCTTCCACACCATTCGGTTCCCTTGCAATCACTACCATCACAACCACAGCAAAGTTTGCAGGCATTGTGATCTCGTCATTCTATAAAGTGGCAATCTGATGTCGGCTAAGTATCGGAGACGTGTAATAATGGCACAGGCCTCTCAACATCCAACAAAACTACCCTTGCATGAAAAATCAAATTTTCCAATCTTCTCGGTGATAAATTAATATGAACAATCGATAGAAAATCAGCAAATCATAAGCACGGAGACATAATGCATGATTTGCGTTAGAACATGTCTGAGGTAAAAATCACAAAATTTAATGGTACATTAAATCTTCTACTATTACGATAATAATAAATATAGATAAATTTTCTTCATTATTCAAATACGAGAAATCACCGTCCATACATCAATGTTTACCTTGAAGCATAGTGATAAATTGAAGTAACAAGAGAAATAAAATGACAAGGTATCGATCACAATTATCTTAGACTTATTGTTTTTGGAATAATCACACATCACCGAAAATGCTAAAACTAAATAGGAAGAGGGTTCAACGTCTTTCAAATCAAGTAACATGTTTTGTTTCAAATTTATTGCTAATGCATGTAGTTTTGTCTCACAAATGAAGAGATTATTTATCAAGATTAAAATTTGAGATATTTATATTATTAAAGAATGAAATGTTTTCATTAATAATTTGTGTTTTGTTTGAACTCATAGTTTTTTATTTTATTTTTTATAATAAAGAAAGATCTTGTATATTAATTTTAAGTATTTAATAAAGAATTCCAATAATAAGATTAATTTGAAATCTTGCGATTTTCGATTTTTGCTTTATAGGAAGATTTTATATACGTAAAATTGAATAAAAATGAATTAATAAATTAAATTTAAGAATTCAACCAAATTGAATTAAGTATATAAGTATCTGTGAATTGAACTAAATTAAAAATATAAAATTTTGTGTATGAACAAAATTGAATTAAATAGTATTTATATAACATAGTTATATATAATTTAATTTAATTTAAAAAATATGACATTGTAAATTGTAAATTCATGTTTTTTAAATAGTTTTTGGATGAAAAATAACTTTAAATATAACAAAAAAATTAATTTATGTAAAAATTTAAAAATAACTTCTGATCGCGTACATAATTTTAAAATAAAATACGCAATAATGACAATTATGTTATAAAATGCAGACAGTTAATACAAAAATGTAGATGATGCAAAACAATCATACAGAAATGTTGATCGAGTTATTCTTTTTGGGAAAAGAGGGAAAGCACCTGTCGGCCGGCTGAAGAGAAGATCGGGCGAGTTCGCGAGGTGACGAGGAGCACAGGCGACGAGCAGAGCGGGCGAGGTCCTAGTTTTTTTTATCGCCTTAAACCCTAGCGCCGTTTCTCGTTCTTCCTCTCGTCCCTCGTCCCGACACGGAGACGATTTCTTTGTTACAACGTAATCTCCTCAAGTTTCTCGATTTATTTTTTATTATACAGGGTGACAAAGTGAGGGCCGTGATTTCTGTTGGTCATGAACCCCAGCAACATTTGAGGTCAGTGATTTCTGTTGGTCCGACGGCCCCGTGAATCCGCCTCCACTGCAGAGCCATCAGCAACCGTTTGGCCACTCCCGCGGTAGTGGAGGCGGGTGTGGAGAGTTCTCTGAGAGGCTGCACCATCTGTGGTGGACCACATGATTATCAGGGAGCAGGAGGAGGAAGTCTGGGTTTCGAACTGGTCTTGGGGGATATGGTGGGTTCGTTGATCGGCAGACGCTGATGGGAAGTCCCAGGTGTGGTGCAGGAACTGGTGGAAGTGGGTAATCTCCAAGTTGGTACCAAATTTGCTAAAATTTTTATTGGATCTATACAATAACTGACACTGGAGAAGATATTCACTCATTATTTGAGAAACATGGTCTTGTCGTTGACGTTGCTCTTATCAAGGACCAAGAGAAGCGGCTTACAACAATGTTACTAGAAATAATTGCCATTTGTTGTTGGTTTCCATTTTTCTGCCTTTCAGGTCACGTGAAAGTTTGAAAGTGACTGTGTTACTCGTGATGGTTATATCATTGTAAGAGTTTTTGGGTGCCTTATATTTTCCTTAAAAATGAGCTTCATCCGCGTAAAAAGGTACTGAATTTTTGTATTCATGGATGGCAATACTAGTGGAAATGATGCCTTGATTGAAGATCATGTTGATCTTGAAGATGATAGCATCAACTTTTGGGCAACTATTGGTGTCAGTCCTCATGTTGCTGAAGCTGACCACCATCCAATGCCACATCATGAGCAAATTGATCATGTTGGATTGGTTGAGACTTCTATTAAGAAAGATTTGTTTGAAACAGAAGAAGCACGGCTTGAACCATTTGTTGGGATGGAATTTGAATCAGGTGAGGCTGCAAAGACTTTTTACATTGCATATGCTGGTCGTGTTGGCTTTTGTGTTCGCATTGCTAGATCCCGTCGCTCAAAGTGTAATGAGGATGTCATTATGCTTCGGTTTGTATGTTCTAGAGAAGGATGGAGTAGAGAAAAACGTATTATAGAGGGTAAGAAAACAAGAAAGCGTGCAGCATCTATTAGAGAAGGTTGCAAAGCAATGCTTGAGGTAATCAGGAAAGGTGATGGAAGGTGGGTCGTCACCAAACTTGTCAAGGAACATAACCATGAAGTGGGGATGCCAAGTAGGGTTCATTACATTGCAACCGAAGGTGACGCTGAAGTCGAGCCCTTTCTAGGGATGGAGTTCGAGTCTCTAGAGATTGCAAGAACATTTTACTATGCATATGCTAGTCGTTTGGGATTTGAAGCTCGTGTTCGACAGTCTCGCCGCTCAATACATGATGAGACTCTTAAAATGTTGAAGTTAGTATGTTCTAAACACCGTTATCATTCTGGAAGAGAGAGCTTGGATGATGATAGGGGTGGAAAAAGTTTGGAGCCCATAAAGGAAGGTTGTGATGCATCATTTGAGATAATCAAGAAGGATGGTGACAGATGGGTAGTTTCCAAACTTGTGTTGGAGCACAGTCATCCTTTAACACCTGCCCCACCAAGCAAAGTGAGTTGTGTGCGCTCTCAAGGAGAGATCCTTGTAATTGCCAAAAATTTTGCTGATACTCGCAATCTTCTCCTAAATGGGCAAGAATCTCAATATCCTAGAGAAGTTCGGTATAATGATCTTGGTGCAGAAGATGCTCAAAATCTCCTTGAGTATTTCAGGAAAACTCAATCTGAAAATCCTGCTTTCTATTATATGGTACAAATTGAGCACAATAATTTCATGACAAATATTTTTTGGGCTGATGCTAAAGCAAGGGTGGCTTATGGTTACTTTGGGGATGCTGTCACACTTGATACAAGATATGCAAATGACAAGGAAATGATGCCAATTGTTATATTTTCAGGTGTTAATCATCATGTGCAACCTGTTGTATTTGGGTGTGCGTTGCTTGTAGATGAATCAGAGACTTCATTTGCTTGGCTCTTTGAAAGCTGGCTTGCAGCAATGGGTGGACGGCCTCCAGTCTCATTAATTACAAATCTTGATTTAGCCATTTCTACTGCAGCTGCAAAAGTATTTCCAAATACTCGTCATCGTTTTTGCAAGAGGCACATTCTAAGTAAACTCCAGCAAGAGTTTTCAAATGTATATTTATCAAGTACTACTTTTGACAGGGAATTGAGAAAATGTATTGATGAGTCAGAAACAAGTGAAGCCTTTCAGTCATGTTGGGAGTCAATAATTAATAAATATGGCTTGGGGGATAACACATACTTGCAGTTTTTATATAGTATACGGCAACATTGGGTTCCATTATATTTCAAAGATTCATTTTTTGCAGAATTTCCAATTTCACCAAAGGCTGAAGGCATTGACAAGATTGTTGAAAAACACTTCAATGCAAAAGCTTCATTGCGAGTCGCTGTTCGGCATTTTGGACAGGCTGTTGCCAATCAATATGAGAAAGAATGTCAGGCTGATTTTGATACCATCTACAATAAGCCATTTTTGAGGACAGCTTCTCCTATGGAAAAACAGGCTGCTTGTATCTATACAAGAACTGTATTTGACCAATTTCAGGAAGAATTCATTCAATCCTTGGGTTATCATGTTGACAAAATTGAGGATGGACCAGTGAGCAGGTTTTCTGTTGCCAGAAATGAAGATGCTCATGAGACTTATTTTGTTATCTTCAATGCTTCTGAAAATAAAGCAAAATGCAGTTGCTGCATGTTTGAATTTACCGGTGTCTTATGTAGACATGCTTTAAGGGTCTTTATAATAGCTGGCATTCGTGTTCTTCCCAAATATTACATCTTGAAACGGTGGACAAAGAATGCCAAAAGCAATTTTGTAGCAGATGAATGTGGTGTTGAAATTCGTGGCAACAATGAAGATCCTTCTGATGTTAGGTACAATGATCTTTGTCGTGATGCCATGAAATGTGCAAGAGAGGGGGCTTCATCTGCAGAGTACCATAGGGTTGCAAAAGATGCACTACAGAAGGCTGTTTCAGAGGTCATTGCTGCAAAGCATAGGAAAGGACAACAGACATTGCAAAGTTTTATAAAATCACAAAAGATGAAAAAGTTCACAAAGTCGTCCCAGAAAAGAGATGTTAGAAAAACCGAAAAAGGGAAGCCTTTAAAGAATGCATCACCATCCAGAGATAGCCATTTTTTACAGGCATAAGGTTTCCTCATAATGCTTTTCAAAGTGGTATTGGTCAACTCTCTTTTGTTATATTTATTTATTTTGATAGTGAAATCTTGATCATTACTCAATAGAGAAAAACTTTGAGGTGCCTCAAATGACAATTTTCTGCCTTCTGTATTCAACTAAGACAAGTTCTTAGTTCTAGACTATTCATTCCTTCTTTCCACCTTTAATATTTTAAAAATCTGAGATTCATAGGTTAATTGCACTCTTGATTATGAACTAAATATAATTGTTTTATTGATTATGTATTAGCATCCACCCTACTTCATAGCTTCTGAATAGACAAGAATTTTGAGGTGGTGTGATTCAATCTTTGCTCAGAAGAAAACTGCTATTTTATGATAGTGATAGACATAAAAGTGATAAAAACAGGTATTGTGGCAACCTTTCAAAAAATGCGAAAATTTCTTGGTGGTGTCAACTTCTTATTAATATTTTACTTTGAAAATTTAAACATAACTATATAATAGTTAATCTATGGTACAATCTATAATGTATTAAATTTTCATACTAATCTGACTTATAATCATTATTATTATTTAGTTAAAAATTGATGATTGAAATTTAAAAGAAAAGTTTTGAATTTTAATACCTTTGTATTAAGGATCAATACCTCTTTAATTTAAGTAAAAGTTTTACTATATATTTATGGTCATCTTATAATAAAATGTATAAAGGTGCTTTCAACCTCACTTATATTTATAAGAAAAAAATTAAGGTGTCATTAGAAAAATTACCTAGTATCACTACCAGGAACTCTCTCCTCTTTGGAAAAAGGTTAAATACTATGCAAAAATAAAACTATAGAAGAGTTGGATGGCTTAAATGACATCAATCATTTTTATGATTTAAATTCCAGATTTTGATTCAATAACTATATACAACTACATATGGACTATTTTGTATAAGCCAAACATGAGTAGGTTCAAAATGAATATTAGCTTTTTTCACAATTATCTTATTACATTACATGAACAATCTCCTGAGTATTAGAAAAATTACCTAGTATCTTATTATATTACATGAACTATCCCACAAATGAGTAGGTTAAAATCATGTTGCCTTTAATGCTCTTGTGGAAGCTTTTTAATTAAATGCATGGATAAGTAACCTCCTGAGTATTTTAATTTTGTTTGGGCTAGTTATGTTAAATAAACAGAGCAGAATGTGGTTTTGTTTTTAAACCTATTTTCTTCAAACTATCTCGTGAGTCTTCAAAGTTCAAACTTGCCATATTGTAGTTTTGTCTATTCTGCTTGTAGAAATGCTTACTAGTGTCGATTGTTAAGCAAATAGCTTCTATTGTTTAAGTGCTCTGCACATGCCAAGAATTGAACTCATGTCCTTTGGTTTAAACATAGAATGCCTAACCACCTGATCACAAGGTACTTGGTTAAGCAAATAGCTGAATCATAAGTTATATGCTTAAATGCCTGCATTTTTTCCTTTTCTTATTCTCTAGTTGAGGTTCAATACGCCAAGTCTGTCTAATAAAAAAATTTGGTCAAACTTTAGTTGTGTGAAGAAAGAAAATGATGGGTGGAAGATTTGATATATTGACAGAAATTAGGGCTCTTTATATAGAGACTATATAAAGATACCCATTGTTTACAAGCATAAGGCTTCCTCGTAATGCTTTTCAAAATGGTATTGTTCAATTCTCTTTTGTTATATTTATTTATTTTGATAGTGAAATCTTGATCATTGCTCAATAGAATAATGAACATTTTTGCTTGTAATCAGGGAAAAATGGAGGCAGACTGTTATTAAAGGTCAAGATCCTCTTCTATGGACTTGTGAACTTTCCATCACATTATGAACCATCTATGAACGAAGGTGATCATTTTGTTTTGGTTCTACCTTATTAGCGTATATATTTCGTAGCTATTTTTAAAGATACTAGCTATTTGCTATTAGCTAGTGGAATCAATTCGTTTGTCAATTATATTGCTTAAAATAACATTAATGTTGTGCAATACCTCTTTTTCTTACGTGCAGGTCATAAACCATCACTATGGCGAATCTTCTTCTGCTACTTGCGATAATTCTTGTATATATTGCCCAACAAAAAAATCCTAACATGAATTTGCCATGATATATGACTTGAGCGAACGGCTGCGATTTTCTAGGCCGTGTCCATGGATTTCTTCGAAGGGAAGGATTGGTTTTCTCACTGTTGTACCATCACACCGTCTTGATCAGTCCAAAACTAGAATAGATCACACAAATGTGTCGGCGAAATTTAGTTTTTTTTTTTTTTTTGCACATTAGGATATTATTTGCCTGGTTTTGTAATATTAAAAGTAATGCACTTAATCAAATTACATAACTAATTTAGAACGTTTTGGAGTTAATGTAAATTAATTATAAGATTATATAAAGGATCAATTTATCTTAATTTTACCGTCATGATTGGTTGAGTTATATGTACGTGAAGGTACTTCCACTCAAGGGAAGTTTTACAATTTGTAATTAGAAAACTTAAATACCGTAACCTAATCAAAAATAAGTAATTCATTGCATTACATATATAACTATTGAATCAAAAATAAGTTTTTAACATCATTTGTATAAAAATGTAACATAGATTATACACAAATTAATGTAAGCTCGTTTGTAATGAAACGTAATATGGAAAGTTTAAAAATTAAAAACTAGGTTCTTAACACTTATTTCATGCATTTTCTAGAATTTTAACATCATTCTAGAAAAAGTTGCCTGCAAAGTTTAAAGATTAAGAAGCTAATTTTTAACATTCGTTAATGTTTCAAGCATGTTGTAGAATTTCAACACGATATGTTTTAAAACACATACACAACTATCTTAACATTCGTTAATGTTTTAAGCATGTTTTTCTCTATCATTTCTTAATGACCAAAATGAAAAAGAATTTTCCATCACCTCTTACAAAGCACACAAACGCTTTTACCGTGAAAATTAAATTTCTATTTTTTATTATTTTTCATCCTCTCGTTAAGATCTCATTTGTTGATAAAAATTTTTTAACTTCACCGGGAAAAGTTAAATTTAAGATGAATTTTATAAATAATATTAAAATTGTATAATAAATTATAAAATATAAATTAATATATAAAAATTTATATAATACAGATATAAAATCATTCTCAGTTAATTATTTTTGATAATCATCACAATGATAACAATTATACAAAGACATTATTGAAATTTCATATGGTAATACACTTTTTAACATTAAATATAATGAATTTCACCTAAACATTTAAAGAAAATTTTTTATACGGTATTTTAAAAATATCAAATATTTAATTAAATTATTAATACTACTTTCCTAAATTAATTATAAAACTTACAACATTCCTAATAAATTTAATATAAATTTCAATCACCAAAATGTCTTAATTGAGTCTACTTTAAGGAGGCATGAAGGGTACTTCCATCACGTCGATAAAGCAACAAACACGGTCCATTGACATGTTTCGAAGAAGCGATTGTTCACGTCCCACCACCGCCCTCGGAATTACGCAAAAATGTCGGTTTGTGGCGTTGTGGGCGGCAGCCTTCGATCGCCTGGGGGGGACTTCAGGCTGTTCCATCCTCCCGATTGCGCCTCTTCGAGGATCGCTTTCTTCAATAAGGTGAGAAACATGTTCGAATTTTGCGGGACTTTGGCTATTGAGTTGGTTTTCCAGGAGGTTGAAAATCTATTGACTGGCGCATGATTCTTAGATGTGGTTCTTTTGTGAGACCTTGATTTGGGGCGGGTTTTGGTGCTGGGGTTTGAGCGGAGGGCCTCGCCCTCTTTGGTAGCAGATGTAGTTGACGATCGGTTTGGATTGGTGGAAAAACATCGACAGGTGGTAGGACTTCCGTATGTATCCTCCCATAAAACTACACAAAATCAAACTAGGAATATGCAACATCGACAGATGGCTGCTCGATCTACTATC
Organism: Amphibolis antarctica; assembly: GCA_024699675.1. NCBI lineage: Eukaryota > Viridiplantae > Streptophyta > Magnoliopsida > Alismatales > Cymodoceaceae > Amphibolis > Amphibolis antarctica. Next base: position 73,355 of record JAMKPZ010000537.1, on the reverse strand, counting down.
TCAGTTCTTGCATTGATTAAGTTTGTGCCATCTCAACTGTCAAGCCCAGATGTTGGCTATTGCTACCAATGTTTTTCTGCGTCGACCATGAAATAATCGTTTTGTTACTCATCGTAAAGAACCATTTGTTCATGACTAACATTGCTGCCCTCTATCATATTTTTACTGTGGTAACTAACCGGGCGTGACACTTACATTTTAACGTGATATGCTTTCTTTTTTCTTTTCATTTTGATTCAAATTTAGGTTCTTTTTTTAAATGTTTTGTTCACTTTTCACTTGCTACATAATGAACATGAGGGTAAGATCGAAATTTTTTTCAAATTTTCCATTTCTATTTTCATTTAGTTTTTTTGAATTTTCTTTTCTCGAGTTTCTATCATGCGTAAATAAGCCCTAAGTATTAGTCCTTCCATTAATGATAACATGGCCTTCATTCCTTTTAGTTCTTCTTCTTCATCCTCAAGCCTACTTCACTTGGATCAAGGGAGAAGCTACCCATTCACTAGAGGTCTTCTTAACGCAACCTTTCATTTAACAAATCACTTTTGAAGAACTTGAATGGGTAGCTTGTGACGGAGATTGACCTCCATGGTAAGATATAATTTAAACGGAGATTGCCTTGTGACTCACACAAGAGAAGGCATACTAAATCTACTAATTTTGTATGAAAAGCCACTTAGCTAGGCACATACAATAAGATAATGAAAGACTAGGCTACTAACTAGATACTGAAATCGAACTGAGTTTAGGTCATCCCTTTTCGGTTTTCACCTTTCCTTCTTTTCGGTTTTTGCCTTCCCTTTTTAGGTCTCATACTCCAAACATATAATGCTAAGCTCTACCAATCCACCTACATCGCCATTTTTAAAGAATGCTCAGGAATTTGCTAAGACCCTACACCATCCCTTAAAGGCAAAAGTGATTGGTTTTATTCTATCTGCTCACCTAATTCATCCCATACTCCAAAAGGTAGAGGTGAGATCTAGAGGATGGGATGAATCTATTTGACCAACAGTGCCAATATAAAGTGGTTCCTCAAAATATTGGAACATGCTTGATCTCCCCACCCATACTAACCTTCATAGCAAGCAAATAGAGAGTTTTGCCTATTGTTTAAGTTTTTGTGAGCTAGAAAGGAAACCAATAGTCTCCATCATGAAATGGTTGCTTGCTCCTCACTCTTTCATTCAAGTGGTAAGCTTGAAGACTTCATACATAGTCCTCAACTCTCTTTATTTATTATGGGAAAAGAAAAACTCTTTTTTACTTCATCCTTTAAATTAATACAAGAAAATGAGGTAGCGTATATTCTGTTGAGTGGTTCCATGTGAAGTTGTGAGATCGGTATTTATACAGAGTTATGGATAGCTTATCTTGCAGCCATTGTGGATGAAGTGCTTACAAAACACACATTTTTGCACTCTCTAATTTAGAATACAAATTGTGGGAATTCTTCTTTTCCATGAAATTGTTTTAATAAAAGGAGTTCCATCCTCTATCTTCTTCATACCGTATTTTCTGTTTTCCAGTGCTTCCCTTCAATAAGATTGCCAAATGTTGGGGTTCGCATTGAGTTCTATAGGATGAGAAATTTCAAAGTGAAAGCATCAGAAAAATCTGGTGCGGATCATCCACGAGTTGCACCTCTCCAACTGGAATCTCCAACTGGCCAGCTTCTGTCACAGATAATGCGGACCCATCCTCATCTGCTTCCTACTGCTATAGATCAACAACTTGAAAGGCTTGAAGAAGAAAGAGACGTGCAAATGCAAGATAAATCACCAGCATTACAGGATCTCCTTTACAGGTCAGTGCTGAAGTCTCTGCCTCTGTATGAAAATTTTGTTTAACTGCTGTTGGGGATTTTTTTTTTTTGAGTTATTTTTATAATCAATATTTATAGACTATTACCATTGGGAAAGATACATTTAATAACTTCTGTCAGGATATGCTGTAGTCATTGATTTCCTCTGACTTTAATCATTAATTTTAGAATAATACACTACTCTCCTTGGAAACCTAGAGAAAACCTTAGAGTGTTGAGATAATTAGATCCAAGATTGGGTGCCTCAAATGACAATTCCCTGCCTTCTGTATTCAACTAGGACAAGTTCTTAGTTCTAAACTATCCATTCCTTCTTTCCACCTTTAATATTTTAAAAATCTGAGATTCATAGGCTAATTGCACTCTTGATTATGAAATACATATTGTTTTATCAATTATGTATTAGCATCCACCCTACTTCATAGCCTCTATACTTCAATAGACAAGAATTCTGAGGTGGTGTGATTCAGTCTTTGCTTAGCAGAAAACTGCTATTTTATGATAGTGATAGACTTAGTAGTAATAAAAACAGGTATTGTGGCAAACTTTCAAAAAATGCGAAAATTTCTTGGTGGCGTCACCTTCTTATTAATATTGTACTTGAAAATTTAAACATAACTATATAATAGTTAATCTATGGTAAAATCTATAATGTATTAAATTTTCATACTAATCTGACTTATAATCATTATTATTATTATTTAGTTGAAAATAAATGATTGAAATTTAAAGGAAAAGGTTTGAATTTTAATACCTTTGTATTAAGGATTGATACCTCTTTAATTTAAGTAAAAATTTTACTATGTATTTATGGTCATCTTATAATAAAATGTATAAAGGTGCTTCCACCCTCACTTATATTTATAAGAAAAAAAAAAAAGGTGTCATTAGAAAAATTACCTAGTATCACTACCAGGTACTCTTTCCTCTTTGAAAAAAGGTTAAATACTATGCAAAAATAAAACCATAGAAGAGTTGGATGGCTTAAATGACATCAACCATTTTTTACGGTTTAAATTCCAGATTTTGATTCAATAACTATATACAACTTACATATGGACTATTTTGTATAAGCCAAACATGAGTTGTTTTGAAATGAATTTTAGCTTTTTTCACTGTTATGGTATTATATTTCGTGAGCAGTCTCTTCCCATCTGGAAGTTAAAATCATGTTGCCTTTAATGCTCTTGTGGAAGCTTTTTTAATTAAATTCATGGATATGTAACCTTCTGAGTAGTTTAATTTTGTTTGGGCTAGTTATGCTAAATAAATAGCGCAGAATGTGATTTTGTTTTTACACCTACTTTCTTTAAAATATCTTGTGAGTCTTCAAAGTTCAAACTTGCCATATTGTAGTTTTGTCTATTCTGCTTGTAGAAATGCCTATGTCAACTGTTAAGGAAATAGCTGAATCATGAGTTGTATGCTTAAATGCCAGCATTTTTTCCTCTTCTTATTCTCTAGTTGAGGTTCAATATGCCAAGTCTGTCTAATAAAAAAATTTAGTCAAACTTGAGTTGTGTGAAGCAAGAAAAAGATAGGTGGAAAATTGATATATTAACAGAAATAAGGTCTCTTTATAGAAACCATATAAACATGTTCAAGGACACTTAATCAATATGAAACTAAACTCACAACATAAACTAATAAATCCTAATACATAAACTCTAACACTACTCCTCAAGTTAGATTAATTTCCTAACTTGTACTACGGAGAAGACCTCTTCTCGAGAAGAGTTCTTCATAAGGGCTAAACTCACTTACAATAAAAACTAATAAATCTTAATATATATAAACTCTAACACTCTCTCTCAATCTAGTCTCCTCAGGCGAGGTCTTCTACCTAATGAGAGGTTTTTTTCACACAAGCATGTGGACTGATATCAGATGAGATAAGAATTGGTGAAAGTGAATTAATTTCATTGACAATATAAGACCTTTATATATAGAGGTTACATAAAGAAATAAATATAACTTAAGTTATGTAGGATTAAACTCGTATACAACATGCAACAGACATAATATCCTAATACTCTGGCAATTTCACTTAAGTTGAGCATCTAGTTCACAATAAACTCAATAAAAACTTAAACATAATTGAAAATAATGAATATAAAAAAAAATAAAAACTAGTTATTATAGCAATAATAACAAAAAATGTTATACTTTCTATAATAAAAGTAACGACAACACAATAATTGTTGTACAATCCCACATTGGAAAGCTTTATAATGTGGAGTCTTAAGCTTTATAACATGGTTAGCTCTCCTTTCATTGGCCAGCTAATTTTGTGAAAAGATTTAACATGGTAGCAAAACATCTTCTATAATAGAAATAACAACAAAATAATTGTTGAATAGCCCCACATTGGAAATAGTGTGGATAATCTTGAGTTTTATAACATAGTTAGCTCCTCTTAGCTAGTTGATTTTATGAAAAGATCTAACATGGTATCAAAACATTAGGACCTTGCACATACTTGTAAATCGTTTGTTGATGTAGAACTTCACCTTAATAATGAAAGATGATACTTGTTGACTTAAGGTTGCTTCAAGTGTGAAAGAGTGTTGTACGGTCCCACATTGGAAATAATGTGGAGTGTCTAGTGCCTTATAACATAGTTAGCTTCCCTTCCACTAACTAGTTGATTTTGTGACAAGATCTAATAATAAGCTAAGTTTAAGAAGAACCATATATCAAATGGTAGTAAATTAACCATTAGATGATATAATCCAAGGTAGTGAAATGGAATAGGTGGTGAAATAGGAATGGGTGGTGAAATAGGAATGAGTGGTGATGGACGTTGGTGTTGGTGGTGTTGCTATTGATGGGTTGAATAAAGTAGGATGTTGCTATTGGTGGTATTCCTCAACTAGGTACATTCACCCCAACTTTATAAAGCTTGAATCTACACTAAATCACTATAAATCAATTTACAACCGGTGTTTTCACGGGTTGAACATCAACCTTTACAATCCATGTGTTTAGAGTCAAGCATACCAACCAATAAACACTGTGTGTTTTAGGTAGAATACACCAACCAGCAAAACTTGTGTTTAATGTTGAACTCACTAATCTACAACAATCGTGTGTTTGAGATCAAACACATCAACCAATAACCCTGGTGTTTTCAAGTGGAAACACTAATACCAACATACTTAGTGTTTTTAGATAAAAACACTAGAAACCAACCACTCCAGACCAACAGTCCATTTTTGCCTGAACAAGACAATGAATGTTGTTAAGTGCCTAATGTTCTAAATGCTTAAATCCTAAGGCTTCCTAGAACAAGATCATTACAATAAAATTGAAGTACTAGCACTATACACATAAATATGATGATTTCAATCTTCAAGTTTGATCTTTAATCTTCTCACAAACACTTTAATCTTATGGTTCTCGGTTCAACACTTGGAATTTTCTTCATATTCTTTTCTTTAGACTAGTACTTTCATGGTACCTATTACTTTCATCTTGTAGCTCTGTTAAGTTCTTCAACTGGCCCTGTTACTTGTGAGACACTTATACAAAGATAAGCTTTGCATCATCAAAATCATAAGGACATATTTTCTAACACTCAATACTCTAACAAATTAGAATAGAGATATATCCACACTATCTATCCCCATGAACCCTAGATCATAAATGTTGACTCATCTCCTTGAACCTCTACTTTTTGGATGAAATTATGCCATTATCATAGAATGCATGAGATATATGCATGTGCTGATGATTCTTGAGTTGATTGTGTCACCTGTGGTGCCTATATCAATTCTAACCTACATGCATCTGCCCATTGAAGTTGCTTGATGGCTAGGCTGGAGGATTCAAATACTATGGGGAATTTTTTTTTTTATCAAATGCAATCAGACTGCAGATGAACATTAAGTTCCCCTTTAACAGGGGAGCAAACTTTCCAGAATAACTTTGAATTTGCATGTCTAAACTCTAAAATACCCCTCACAGAGGAGCCAACTATTGTGAATCCACTTTAGTGGTTGTAGCCCCATTCACTTTGCCAATTCTTCCATATGGTTGCATATTGTTACAACTGAGACCATATTCACAAGATATAAATCGTGTGGATGATTGCAGGAAGGATATTATACCGTTACAATTAAAATTCATAAAAGAGAAATCATAGTTCACATTCTTAGTTCATTACATTATTCTGTGGTATTATCAGCTGAACAGCGGATTATCTACCATTTGCATATTTATATTTACAGGAGAATTGCAGAGATCAAAGAGAAAGAAAGAAACAAGACACTTGAGGAAATTATCTACTGTTTGGTTGTACAAAAATTTATCGACAACAACATTTTAATGACACCAGCATTATCAGCTTCTTCAGATCCTACTGTTCCAGTAGATTCGTGGCCAAATCAGGAGCATAAGCTGGAAAATATCCACTCTCCTGATGCGTTGGAGATGATTCATAGCCACTTGTCCCTGATCCTTGGGGAAAGAGTAGTTGGACCTCTCAGTTCTATTGTCCAGCTCAGCAAAGTAAAACTTGGGAAGCTTTATGCCGCTTCTATAATGTATGGGTACTTTCTCAAAAGGGTGGACGAGCGGTACCAACTAGAGAGAAAAATGAACACTCTCACTCAGCACCTTGGTGATGGTCGGTCAATATTTGATAATGTGCAACCAAGCCCTTGGTGGGACATGGAGACAATGGTACAGATTTCTTCGGATGGTGAAGATGTTGAGGTCCAAAATGTATCAGATTTTGGTGAGGAAGCAAGGCTAAGGTCGTATGTCATGCACCTTGATGCTGAGACATTACAGATGTATGCAACCATGAGATCAAAGGAAGCAATCTCACTTATTGAGAAACAAACACAGTCTCTCTTTGGAAGGCCGGATATCAAAATAGCCGATGATGGAACAATGGATGTTTCAAATGAAGAAATGGTTGGAATTTCGTTTGATGGATTGTCTATGCTGGTTTTGGAGGCTGTTGCCTTTGGGACATTTCTATGGGACGCTGAAGGCTATGTCGACTCCAAATATCACTTTCTCACGGGTTAAATTCTAACGGACCCTCTTTGGTGGCAAGCTAGCGACAACGGTATGTGTTGGGATCTCTTCCTTGTACATATTTTTGTAATAAAATATTGCTAGGAAAGTGTAGGTGTAAAATGGAGAAGAAATGCGAGAGGCTGTTGCACTAGTACCCAATTTCTCCTTTTGCTTTTTCTTTTTTTTTAAAAAAAAAAATTCACGCTTTCAGTCTTTCACGTGTAGAAGATATATATACGTGCGAACATTTCATGCGCTATGGTTACCATGGTATGCCTGCAGGCTGCCTGCAGCTTCTGTTGAAATGCATTTGATGGTACCACAGAATTTTACAGGTTCCGTGTCTCGGGTGCATGGTGGCCGGCCGTGGTGTGGTGGTTCACACCCAAACCGGGGAAAAGTTGCTTCCATATGCAGCAAGCAAATGACACATTGACGCTGCTCCTTCCTTGACTTGGATTGGCGACCACCACTGCTACTCTGTGGACCCCCGACCACTGGGACTGCGTTTGAAGAGTGTTTTAGTTAATTACGGAAGTTAGGTAAAATTAAAATTATTTTCGTAAATGAAATTAAAATTACATAATAATTAAAATTTAAAAAATTTATATATTAATAGTAATATTAAAAAATTATGTAAAAATAACACTAATATTAACCAAACGAGACCTTCATTTCCTTCTCCATTCCGTCCAAGAATATTTTATCAATTTTAGTTTTCCAAGGATGGATGGGGGTAGCATACGTATCAATTCCATACTTGTGCGGGTGGGGCCGTAGCAGCTGCAGCCGGTCCAAAGCCAGATGATGGCCTGATGGGTGGGTGGTCCTCGTCTGATCCAACAAATGAAGGTGCGTGTACCATTGCTTGATGCAGCGGTGTCAAAGAAATTAAAATTAAAATTAAAATATCAGAGTTGGAATGGAGCACTGCCGCTACTAACTACTATCTTTATTTGTATTTTTAAAAAATTAGGTTTTGTTTAAAAATAAGATTTATAAAAAAATTTGCTACGTAAAGATCACGATCGCACCAGTTAAGCATGATTTGACGTGAGAGACCGATGCCTCAACCATTTTTCTTCGAAAAACAAGTAGTGCCCACCGAACAAATAATGTTTACTGCATAAAATTCCTTTGAACTTATGCAGAACAGTACGATACGGTAGGCATTAATTTGTTTCACTGTAGTAGTTTTAGGCGGAAATTAAAATTTTATCCCTTCACTATTTTTTGAAAAATGTATAAAAATCCTTAAAAAACAGATAAATTTGCAAAAGAAAATCTAGTTTGTCGACCACCTCACTAGCATAGCAGGTGAGCTCCAGCTTTCGATATTTTGATTACATGCGTGCAGACTCAAATCATCTCCAGCTGGCACATGCCCACTTTCTCAATCCGCAATGACCAAAAATCTCACGTAAAAGCTACGGCCGCACGATCCAGCAACAGATATGATTTATCTTCTTGATCTTTTGATCTGATTTATTTTCTTTTCCTAACCTTGATTTTATTTTGAAGACCGTAGTATGTGTTGACGTCTCCTCAACCACATGATTACATAACCACTGCAACTTATAGCTTAATATATAATTAACTCCGATTTCGGGAAAAAAATAAAAATAAAAACATGCGTTCATGGGTTACAGTTGGACACGGGAAGCGCAGAGGCTGTTGCACCCGCTCGCCTTTTGGAGCTGAGCTGGAGCCGAGGGTGACACCTCGTGTCCATCCACTTACGTCATGACACGCGGACATGGACGTGCATGGCCCACGCACAAATAAAAAAGACGGGATGGTGAGGATTGTCGGTCTTGGAATCTGCGGTATTTTTGTCGCACCTGCCAACGTCCCTTTTCCTAAACCATCCGGCGTCCCTTTGAATAAACCCTCCGGCGTCGTCCCCTTCAACTTTGTTGTTTACTTCAACACCCGGAATTTTTTCACAATTATCGTGAACCTTCGTAACATATATAATCAGTCATGATCTACTCTGGTTTTTCTGGGGACGTGATTTTATCAGAGAGAAGGGAGCGTACTAATTATCGATCTGGCGTCCGGAGCGTTAGGTAGACGAGGGAGGCCGCTAATAAATCAACTACTTTTTTAATTTGGGCCACGCCATTCAGTCGACGACGCCCACCGGAGTAAATAACCGAAGAAGGCAAACACGAAACGACGCCACCACGGACCACCTCTTCACCCATGTCCACCGAAAAAGCACACATGACGACCGGCCGGCCGGCCGGCGACCGCACTCACCGCCAGCTGGCCGACTGGGATGACACTCTGGAATCGCGTGGGCCCCACCCACCGCCAGGTGGCAAACAGCCGGGAGCAACCGCTGGTTCTACAATCTACCTTGCGGGCGGTGAGGGGCATCGCCCATCCACGGGGGGGTGTTTCCCCGTCCCCTCCCTCCCTTGCTTTAAATGGAAGCAAGAATAATCGATGGCGGTCGCGGGTTTGGTCCCCAACACACGTAAATGATCCAAATTTCATCTCATATTTTAGTACCGTGACTACGATTTTTAAATTAAAAAGTCCGCTGTTGTGATTTTAAACCAAGATACAAGTTAAAAACAAAATTAAAATCGTGGTATGGTTGGTATTTTCCCTGTTGGAGCGGAACAATGACGAAAATGCCCGTGCCTTCTGACCGCGACCGTCCAACAAGTCGTCCCACAGCCAAGCCCGGCCACTTGTAGTCTCCAGGTCCTCTTCTCTCTCTCTCTCCGTTTCTATTTCAAGGTGGGTCCGAGTCCCACCTCGCCTCTCGTTTGCTTCCTTCGCCGTCGCCCACAACTGGCGATTACAAGCTAGAGGTCCCGGAGGGAGGGGGAGAGAGAGTCGCAAGGGCGCAACTCCATTTCTCTGCGGTCTTCGAGGGGGAGAGAGCGCAGGAAAAGGGTAGAAATTAAGCGGAGGGATCCAAGATGGGTGGGATGGGTCGGGCCTCGCCATCGTGGAGGACGGCGACGGCCGTCGTTCTATGGGTTTTCGTCACCCTCTTCGAACCATCGTCGGCGTTCAGGGTGTCGACCTTGGCGTTCGACCAGGGCTACTCCCACCTGTTCGGAGATAACAATCTGGTTCGTGGCTCCGACGGCCGCACCGTTCGCCTCACCCTCGACCGTTACACCGGTAACCCATCCCGGCCCCCTCGCCTTGAGCACGAGTAATTATGGGTTTGAGAGTTGTCGCCCGTCTATCTGATTTGGGTCCTTCTTTTTCCTTTTCCTAATTAATCAATTCATCGATCAGGCTCAGGATTCGTATCGTCGGACGCTTACGGCTTCGGCTTGTTCAGTGCTTCCATAAAGCTTCCTTCCGATTACACCGCCGGCGTCGTCGTGGCCTTCTACGTATGTATCAACATGATTAACGCGATGGCCGGCATCGATCAACATGATATATTGACGCGCGCTGCTGTTGTTGATCATGTATATGTAATTGATTAATTCTGATTATGACAGACGTCCAACGCGAACCAATTCCAGAGGACGCACGATGAACTGGATTTCGAGTTCTTGGGCAACGTCAGGGGAAGGCCGTGGAAGGTGCAGACCAACGTGTACGGCAACGGCAGCACCCACCGTGGCCGGGAAGAGCGCTATGTGCTCCCCTTCGACCCCACCCTGGAGGCTCATCGCTACTCCATCCTCTGGACCAGGACCAACATCATGTAAGCAATCGTATATTCATTAAGCTACGTACGTACGTACCATTCTAACATTTTTAATTTGTAATGGATATGGATCTCACTGTGTAATCGATCGCTAATTAATCCGTGGACGGCAACCAGATTCTACGTCGACGACACACCCATCAGGGAGGTGCGACGGAGTGAAGAAATGGGCGGCGACTACCCGTCGAAGCCGATGCACGTGTACGCGACCATATGGGACGGCTCGACGTGGGCCACATCCGGCGGAAAGTACAAGGTCAACTACAGGTACTCCCCCTTCGTGTCCGAGTTCTCCGACCTGGTCCTCAAGGGATGCCGCGTCGACCCAATCGAGCAAGTGACCTCCCCCGACGGATGCGAGGACGTCGACGCCGACTACGCCGTCGTGACGCCCGAGAAGCGCCGTGCCATGCGCAGGTTCCGGCAGAAGCACATGATCTACTCCGTCTGCTACGACGTGCACAGGTACCCCATCCCCATCCCCGACTGCGACATAATCCCAGCGGAGAGGGAGAGGTTCCGGGAGACGGGGCACCTGAGGTTCCTCCCTCACCGGCTGAGGACAAGAAGACGGAGGAGGGTACCGGCGACGGCAACATCCAATCCTTCTTCGGTTGACGTATGAGGCCGGCGGACATGTACCTACTACATGTCCCTCGATCTTGTTAATTCCTATGCCTTGATTGATTCATCGATCCATCTGTGCACGCACCACACGCAATTAATACAAGTACGTACGTCATATATGTATGTATGTATACTGGCGTTTCATGCCCGATGATGTATCGTTCCATTTGCAATAGTTCGATCTGTGATATACACACATACATATATATATATATGCAACATGTAATTAACTCTGTGTACGCGCGCAACAGACATATATATTACATCCCAGCAGTTGATGGTGACATTCATACTAATCTACCACCAAAAAATCTAGCTAGCTTGTACGTACCATTGCTCCTTGTTTTCATAATGCTTCGGTAATACATATATATATATATCAATATGTAATTATCAACGTGCTGTGGTTAATCTTTTCTTGTTGTAATCTTTCAAGAAATTAAGCAATACGCAAAAAATGTCATCATGCATAATCCTAATGTTGAACCCATGCATACATTAGTTTCTTATGGTTGCTTTTTGCGGACAATTTGCATGAGGATCGATAAGGCATTTTTTTATCTATAGCATATGATCGAGGATATACGTACATATAAGGCTTATTTGCATCACTGAAGGGAGCCAGAGTGATTGATGTAAGAGAATGACTAAACGTATTGAGAGCAATCTAATAGCCCAAGAGGTGTTTGTCGAAATGTAGGATAAAAAATTCCTCTCACTTCTCATTTGTTGCAAATAAGCATATATATATATATATATAATATATATATAGAATTTTAATTTTTTAAAATAAATACATCTCGCGCGATCATATCATAGATATCAAACGCGAAGTGAATTTACAAAAAGAAGAAGAAGAATTTTAAGAAGAAATCAAATATTCATTAGGGCTCATTCGTATTTTCCGATATGTATGTGGTTGAAAAATGGCAGGAGGCGACCGATATGTATGTGGTTGAAAAATGGCAGGAGGCGACGCTGCGCCGCCTACCCGCCGTATTTCAAGCCACCGGAGCAAGAAGAGCAGACGCAGCACCGGCCATCCATGGCTTCCACGCTAACACCCTTCCCCCCGTCTCCACCGCCACCGAATTCCGATAAGAACCCATCCCTACGGTCACCCTCAAGCTCAAGGCCCCATTCCTCGGACCTTTCCCCCAGAATGACTTCTCACCCCACCTTCCTCCTCCTCGACATGTGCACCTCCGCCGGGGACCTCCACCAGGTCCTCTCCCTCGTCGTCAAGAGTGGCTTGTACAACGAGCACGCCTTCCGGACGAAGGTTGTCGGCCTGTTCTCCAAGTTCGGAAGCCTCCGCGACGCGGTTGCTGTATTCGACCCCATTCCGGACAAGGTGGACGAGCTCTACCACATGATTCTCAAGGGTCACGCTAGGAGCTCTTCCCTAGGCGAGGCGTTGGCGTTCTTCCACAGGATGAAAGTGGATGGCGTGCGGTATAGAGATTATAATTTTACTTACCTTCTGAAGATGTGTGGTGAAATTTCGGATTTGAGGAGGGGTAGGGAGATCCATGGTCAGCTGATAACCAATGGATTCGGGTCCAGTGTGTTCTCCATGACCGCCGTCATGAATTTGTACGCCAAATGCGGGTTGATCAAAGAGGCACACAAGGTGTTCGTTAGAATGCCTGCCAAGGATTTGGTTGCTTGGAATGCTACGGTGGCTGGGTATGCGCAGAATGGGCTTGCCGAAGAGGCACTTGAGATGGTTCGTGAGATGCAGGAGTGTGGGGAGTGGCCTGACTCAGTCACGCTTGTCACGGTGTTGCCGGCATGTGCAAATCTTGGGTTTTTGTGGATTGGTAGGTCGATCCATGGGTATGGAATAAGAGCTGGATTTGATGGACTAGGGAATTTTTCTAATTCAGTTATTGACATGTATGCAAAGTGTGCCGAGATTGCAACTGCTAGGTTGATCTTTGATGGGATGCGGATTAAGAATGTGGTTTCGTGGAATTCATTAATCAATGGCTATGTTGAGAATGGTAGTGCCAAGGAAGCAATGAGGCTATTTAGGAATATGTTGGACAATGGAGTTGAGGTGACTGAAGTCACTGTAATGGCAGCTTTGAATGCTTGTGGAGAACTAGGGGATATTGAACAGGGAAAGTTGATCCATAACTTACTGGTGGAGGTTGGACTGCAGTCCAATGTTGATGTCATCAACAGCCTCATAACTACGTACTCCAAATGCAAATGCATTGATCTTGCTGCCGATGTATTCAATAATTTGCAATTGAAAACTCTAGTTTCATGGAATGCAATGATCTCTGGCTATGCACAGAATGGACGACCTGAAGATGCTTTGATTTGCTTTTCAAAGATGCAGCAAGAGATTGTCAGACCCGATTCCTTTACCTTGGTTAGCATAATGCCAGCTGTTTCTGATGTGTCAGTGTTGCGCCACGCAAAATGGATACATGGATGGGCTATCAGGCTTTGGTTAGACAAAAATATTTTTGTTATTACGGCTCTTGTTGACATGTACTCAAAGTGTGGGGGCGTAAACCTAGCAAGAAAACTCTTTGACATGGTGGATGAGAAGCATGTGACCACATGGAATGCCATGATAGATGGGTATGGTACTCATGGCATGGGGATTGATGCTGTCAAGCTATTTGAAAAGATGAAGAAGACGAGTTCTGTCCATCCAAACGACATCACCTTCCTATGCGTTCTTTCAGCCTGTAGTCATTCTGGCCTTGTAGAAGAGGGACTGAAACATTTTGAGAGTATGAAGCATGATTATAAGTTAGAACCCTCTATGGATCATTATGGATCCATGGTAGACCTCTTGGGTCGGGCAGGAAGGCTTGATGAAGCTTGGGATTTTATCAAAAAAATGCCCATTGAACCAGGGATTAGTGTCTTTGGCGCCATGCTTGGTGCATGCAGGATCCATAAAAATGTTAAGTTGGGAGAGCAAGCTGCAAACAGACTTTTTGAGCTTGAGCCACAGGAGGGAGGATACCATGTCCTGCTGGCCAACATATATGCAACAGCTTCAATGTGGGAGAACGTGGCCAGGGTGAGAACCATGATGGAAAAGAAAGGGCTGCAAAAAACTCCAGGCTGCACTTTCATCCAATTGAGAAATGAGGTGCACACTTTTTACTCGGGCAGTTCAAACCATCCTCAGGCCAAACAAATATATGCAAAATTGGAAGAACTGTTGGACGAGATAAAAGCTGCTGGTTATGTTCCTGACACCAATTCAGTACACGATGTTGAAGATTATGTGAAGGAGCAGCTTCTCAACACTCACAGCGAGAAGCTTGCCATTGCTTTTGGGCTGATAAACACTAGCCCTGGGACAACAATTCAGATTCGGAAGAATCTTCGTGTTTGTGGTGATTGCCACAATGCAACCAAGTTCATCTCAAAAGTAGCCAGGCGAGAAATCATTGTGAGGGATATGCACCGTTTCCATCATTTCAAGGATGGCCGGTGTTCATGTGGGGATTATTGGTAATTTAGATTTCCACTTACGATTAACTTACATTTTAAAGCCTTGGAGGAATAATCTTCCATTTTACATGCTCACTGTGGATATGAACAAAAAAAGGTCAGTGACTGAAGAATGTTGTATGCATTGTGGAACGGGCAATGGAAGTTATAAAGCTAATGTGCAAGATTTGTCTGTTCTTTTTTCTCCAATGCTTGTTGGTTACTTGATTGATTGTAACTTGGCAGGCTTTCTTGAATCAGTTGAATGTTCACTGCATAATAACTCATTCGTGGCTGATTTAGGAGCATGTTTACATCTCAAAAGTAAACGCCTTCCCCGAACCAAACAAGAAGATCAGTCCCTGTTTAATCCTAACATAATTTGTGACATTAATTTTAGTAGTGACATTATGAATTGTGACATGAATTCAACCCTGTTGTCTGAGGGGAATTTTAATCCTATTACCAAGGTCGTCTTTAGTTCAACTTATTGATATCTAGCTTATTTCAAGAAAATCAATAACAAATGGTAAGATTAACCTTCTCTTCATTTTTTAGAACCTACAATATAAACACTACCGATATAAACAAGAAAGAAACTTATAACGAAAAACTACTTTTTGAAATGATAGGAATATTACATTCTTAGGGTTCATTTGTGTTCATGAAATTTATTAAAATTGAATTCATTGAATTCAATTTTTATAAATCACTTATTTTTGTCGATAGAATTAAATTTAATTTATTTCCTTTATTTTTATTTCATTCAATTTTAAGAGATACACAAACACCTATATATTAGAATTCATTTCTAATCAAATCTACATGTATTAAGTATTTTTCTAGATTTTTAGGTATAAAATATTATTCAAAAAAACATCCTTTTGTAACAAATAGTATCAGCAACATATGAAACGTTTGTAACAACTTAAAAAATACACCTTTTTAAAATAAACTACCACAAGTAAGTCGATTGAACATGTGAGACCATACCACGATGGGGCACACATTTCTGCTCATCTTTTGACCACTACTCTGATGACTTGTAAACAGCATAAGGACGAACAATCATTAATATCCAAATTTTGAAGCCTTGTGGATATTACACGAAATGTGCAGAAACTCCTGATTTCTATCTTCAAGGTCAAAACCTTGTGGATATTACACAAAGAAATAATTTTAAAAAAACATTGGAGAACGAAATTTTGTGCAAGTAAATATTAATAACTTCCCATCATGCAACACATGGTCTTTCAATCGCAAGAAAACAGTCAACATATGCAAACACCAGTGGCTCATAAGGAAATGAGGTCATCCTTCTGCTGTCCCTTCTTTGGATCATGACCATCCGAAGTTGTGGCTCCTTTCTTTCCAAATATCATGTCATCCAGATCTTTAAGGACCGTATCTTCTTCACCTCCCACCCTTGAACCAGCTGGTTTTCTAACAAGAGCATCTTCCTTCATGACCCTAGGAGATTCGTCTGGTTCCACAGCAACTGGTATCATTGCAGGCTCTGTTTCTGCTTGCGCTGTAGACGGCTTCGTCAGTTCTTCATACTTTGAGAGTGCTTTCTGTATCTCATCATTCACATTCAAGGCCTCAAAAAGCACAGCCTCATCGTCACCAGCAGTCTCTATGATTCTTTGTATGGTATATTGAGACTGGTGGCATTGTTGCACAAGAGTGGTGGCCAATTCATCCTACATGCAGAAAACATAAATATGTAACATCTTTATAGAAATGAGATAACGGTACAGCACAAACAAGAAAGGAACATAAATAGAATATACATATGATTGGCAAAAAACGAAAGCTTTGATGAAATTTCCATTTTTTTTCCAAAAGAAGCTACAATCTCATCAATTGCATGAACTACAAAGTTAAGTTAGAAAACCAGCCTAACCTCCAAAACATCTTTCTGTGGTGAGGAAGAAAGAACCGTTGAAAGAAGTTCAACACTATTGCGGGCAACATTAAATGCCTCTTTCGTCTGTTCTGCAGAATAGTTGTGTACAGGAATATGAAGGTCGTCATGGTGGGGCACATAAGTATTTGCTTCTCCCTCTGGAACTGAACGTGGTGGAGTAAATAGAGGTGCCAAACTCTCATTGTCACGCCCAGGGAAACGGATACCTCTGGATTTTAAACTCTATAAAATAAAACATTTATATGTCAAAATCAACTAATGACAGATAAAATTGTTAAATGAAGAAACATGATTATTTTTCTTTGTTATTGAGCTGATTCGTGGTGTTAATCATACATTCGTACTAGAATAGGAAGAAAATAAACAAATGTTTCTTCTGATCAACTGTAAACGTCGGAAAATTGAAGAGAAGAAACACTCAATCTTCATTTTGTACACTACATGTATGCAACTATCCATGTAAACAATCATGATGAAGGATGGAAACTGCACCTTGTAAGTTTCCTCATAAACAGGCAAATAGCGAAGTTCCGCTCCAGATTCTCCCCATGCTTCAATCATAATAAGGGCCTTGTTCCTATTGTTTACAACAGTCTGAGGATCATCAATCAACTTGACCATCTCATCAAGGACCCTTTCAGCTGCCACCTCTGAGAATGCCTTTTCACAGTTCTTCACAACAGTTTCAAGGAGAACTAATGCAAGATACTGGACCCTTGGATTTTTTAACATGATCCGCTTCTTAATCCCACCGATCAACTCAATACTGTTAATCTTATTGCTGTTAACCAAATCACAAATCTCAAGATTTTCAGCCCAATTAGGGCCCTCCAAGTTCTCTGAAGTTGCCTCTTCTACAATCTTATCAGCATGATTCTGACCCTGAAACAGTTCCTTCATCTTGAAGCTCATAGAGCTCATACCAGCTGTTACCTTCCGGCCCACTTCAGATCCACTGATCTTCAAGCGTTCACCAAATGCACTAACTTTATCCATTAGATTGTCACCCATCTGCCAATCACCATGAGATATTGAATTAAAATGATGGATGGTTTTTGCATTTTGAGAAACCAAGATTCTAGTATTCCCCTGAGTGCATTGCCCCCTTTCCTTTTGAGCAAATTCTTAAATCAAAATGAGAAAAACAGACTATCCCTAATAAACTATTCAGCTGGCGGAATAAATGCATTTCAATGAATACCTTAATGCAAAAATGAAGGACAAGAATTGTGGAGCGCAATCATGATTACATGGATATAATATAAGACAGGCTTACCCTATAATCAGCTCTATCAATCAGATGAAAACAATTATCTCCATTGAAATGCATATCATCTATGCATGTGCTACTTATATTTCCAAACCTCCAGACAAAAAAGAAGGCTATAAAACAAAGTTTTCACGCTATACATATGACCACAAACCAAAGTCACCCCAAAATTAGTTCTTCAATATTGACACGAATCTAAGGAAAAATGGGTTCTTTTTGTTTCATACAGAAACCTCTTTTATAAT
Organism: Amphibolis antarctica; assembly: GCA_024699675.1. NCBI lineage: Eukaryota > Viridiplantae > Streptophyta > Magnoliopsida > Alismatales > Cymodoceaceae > Amphibolis > Amphibolis antarctica. The sequence goes on along the minus strand of JAMKPZ010000537.1, from coordinate 55,271 downwards.
CCAATAAGATGTTCGATATTAAAAAAATCAACAATTTTCAAATCCGAAATGGAAACAGCACAGCCACAGATTTGGTAATATCATCTGATAAATTAACACGATGTGCGTTATGCAGTCTAAAAGCCAGCGGACTAAGCCAAACCACAGGCTTCCAAGCAAAACTTTAACGAATTTCCGTTAAATTTTGGGAGAGTCAAAAAAGTGATACATCTAAATGACAGGAAAGCCTACAGATTAGGGCTTCCTAGTTGTAATCGCTTCTATAATACCTCAAAACAATCAGCTATAACTCTCTGAACCGTTAAGCAATGGATGTCTAAGCTCCAAACGTAGAAGATCACCGCTGAACGAACAATAGCAAGACAAGAAGAGAAACACCCAAAAACATACATACCCAAGCAACCAAACATAACCCCCATGATAATTCCACAAAACCCACCAGATCCAAAGACAAAGCTCGCGTTTTTGGACCGAAACAACATCAGGAGCAACGACCCATCAAAAAACAAAAAAGCCTAAACGAAATCGAAACCTTGCAAAGCGACAACGACCAACGTCAGAAAAGTTCACCTTCTGCGGGATTCGAAGAGGAAAACCAACAGCTGGTCGCGATTTCGCTACCCTTTCCTTCTTCCACCTCTTCCCAGAGCTCTACGCGTTGAAGTGTCCCCAGAATTCGGCTTTGACAAACCGATCTTCGCAGTTCGCACCCGCAAATCTTCAATTAATTATTTCCAGATATTTGCGAGAGCAACACATCAATTAATGTAGACCGTTGGATTAGGAGGTCTCCAACTCCGGCCGTTCGATCGGGGCACGGGACCCGGCTCCGTGGCCTTTTTAAATTCCCCACCGTTCGTGCCCGTAAAAGTGCTCTCGGAAGACGCGAATAAAGTGAATAAACCAATTTCAGAAAATTTCTCAATATTTAATTTGGAAAAAAATCACCTTTTTTAATAAAAAATAATTGTGCGAATGAAATTGAATTGTATCCGTTAAGCTTTTTACATTTAAAAATTGATAATTAAGATTTAACAACAATTGATCGATTCGATTACCTACAGCCAGTTTGTTTCCAACTAATTTCGATTAAGTGCTTGAATTGATGGATTTTATAATTCTGGAGACAAAATTCCACATCTATATACAACAAAGAAAATTTCACCTTATACAAAATAATTGATTTTGAATTAAAAGTTCCGACGGTAGGTAATTTATAAGCATAAAAAATATGTAAAATACAAATAAAAAGGCGTGTTAATACAAAGTCTCGTATAAAATAAAAATCTGATCTTCTGATATAATTAATTAATTTTGAATTAAGTTTTCTTTGATGTACGTACCTTTAGTAATATAAAAAAAAAAGGTAAGCAATGAGATTGGGTGTCGTGAAGACGACTCAAAGAATAAGTTAGGCTAATAAGCAACAGATCGTGACGATTCACAATAATACAGTCTGATTTTTTGATAATGGTTTTGTTAGAGTAGTTAACTACCTATTAAAGCATTACTATCTATTCTTATGATAATCAACTATAGTAATTTTTATTAAAATTCAAATTTTGACAAATACAACAAGCACTTTTATAATACAAAATAACTATTTGGGCAAGCTCATATACAAAGTAAATTTGGAGAAAATATAAAGGCGGTAGAACCCCAAATTTTTGGTCTAACATCCCCAAATCATTATCCGTAGATAAGTTATAAAACAGATGAATTAAAAATGATAATAGGGACGAGATAAGCAACCGATATCGAAGATCTCAACACAAAAATGGCATCTATCTACCTCATACAAGCAAAACTTCACGACATCTTGAGTATCGTACTTACGACAGGAGGATATGATTACCCTGTTATCATTTACATGGTGGGTAAACGTGAGGAAGGGTAAGAGACCCACATGTTGGAGGAGATTTAAATTTTACAGGCGTCACAATTATATATTCTATTTTTAGATAAATAGCATTAAAATAATTTACCATGGATAAAATAGGATGACAAAATTCCATCGTTTTACCATACCCTTACAAATATCAATGTTAAACATCATTCAAACGTTTTTTTACATTGGACATTTTGCTCTACTCAAGTTGACTCTGTATTTCAATGGATTTCAAATTGCTACTACAAATGATCAAAGAAAGACCTATGCAAGAGTACCTGTAAGTAATGTGAATTTACTTCCATGGTTGTGATAAGGAGACAAAATTATTTGAAGCATTAAGCCCTTTATGTTCATAAATGGCAGACTTGAGAACATTGTATTGCTCAGTTACTGAGCCATACAATGCTTGTGAATAAGACACCCTAGCCTGCAAAAGACACAAATATTCATATAAATATATACGTGTTACTATGATAAACCCAAGTCAAAATAGCAAGTACAATATGTTCTAGTTAACTGTCAACCTCTTCAGAAGAACTTGATGCAAAATTTTCAAAGTTTACTTCAGGACCAATTGATAAACCAATTCCATGGAAAGCAACACTTCTTCGCTCACCAATTTGCTTTTCCACCTGCATATGAAGATGAAAACAATGTATTTCATCAACCTTGAAAAATGTAAAACACCACAAGTGAATTTGAGCATTACTAGCTTAACATAACGTGCCTGAGGTGGTGGAGGCATGACATCATGACTAAGCAAAGCCAACGGATAAACATGCCCTTGAAGGCTTGAATGATCTGCTAGCCTCCTTATATTGTCGACAGAGGATGCATCAAATGGTGCCTGGGCACCACACAGCAATAATGTTGAGAGGTTAGACACTATAGTGAAATTTCAAAAGCAGTAGGATTAAACACCAAATAATTAGTAAATTCCAATGCCATTTATGGTCATTTTCTTTTGGCTATACTTTATACATAAACCACAATAGATTTTTTCTAAACTTCTGATACTATTTTTTCGAAAAAATACAGTTGAAAAGTTGAGACACATACAAGGCATATATAGCATTATGTATATGTAACAACAAAGGAAAGATAAAAAAAATCAATCAAATGGAAATACTAACACGATGCAGAAAATAAAATAAAGAAAAAATAGAAGCAGTGCATTCAAATTGATTTCATCACAAAAAAGCATACTGGATGCCATTCTCCAGTCACAGGGTCTGGACGATCCCTGCCACCACTTGGTGCTATCCATATAATCTTTCCTCCCTCCCTACAATGAACAACTGCAGCATCAAAGATTGCAACTTACAGATGGAACTCAAAAGAACTTTCAAGCTCACTACACAGCACACATATGACATTATGAAACCAACCATAATCCACGCTGGCACAATAATAATTTCACAACAATGGACAAATCAAGCAGCAAACAAACAACATTTACCATGTAGTCTCACAAACACATTCTCAAATTAACCACAATCAGGACATTGTTTCACATTTTGAAGAAAAACCACCTAAACTTTTTTTGAGAGGAAGAAGGGTGAACCTCATTCAAATAGATGAGTTTCATCCAAAAGCTGACCAAGGAAGTCGACTTAGAAAATAAAAAATACAGATAAATTGCAAGAAAAATAAAGCTATATATCATTGAAGAGCCCATCCCAGAGTTTAAATAGTCTATTCACTTGGTCAATAAAATCTTCAGTGGAATAGGATCCTCCTTGAAAAACCACAGCATTTCTACATAGTCAAACGGTCCAACATATAGCATGAACCATCAGCACCAAGAACAACTAAATTTTGTGTTGCATATGCATTAGGTGGGACATGAAGAATCTGCATGCGTTTTGTTGCATTTGCAAATTGGAAGAAGGATTTTAAGTTTCATACAGAAAAAGAATGGTAGAGGTGAAGGAAAGAAAAGAAGAAGAAACAGCATGACAAATAGACTGACATTTGAAGCAAAATGAATAAATAAGGCACCGTTCAGAAACTGATAAAATTGTTTCTTTGTGGCCTAAACATCATGGGTTGAAAACCAAGGAAACAACCTCTTCATTTATGGGTGTAAGATTGCGTGCAATCAGATCCTCTCTAGACCTCACATTGGTAGGAGACTATGCACTAGCTTTGCCGTTTTTATAAATGGATAAAAAGTAAAATAAAATATGGACAGGACTCCAACTAAATCAAGAGAAGGAAAACCAAAGTCCAGAAAATTGTCCTTCAGAGGGTAGAATAAATAGATAATACCAACAATGGTCTGTCAGTTATTCTTGTGCGAGACTGTTACAACTGAAAAGCTTCATCATTGATCTCCTTTGAATGGAGAAGAAAGAGCGAAATAAGAAAAGAGTTGAAAAATTAGTGGCTTAAAGACACCAGTTATTGACAACATTATCCTCTCGGCTACAGGTTAAAGAATGTCACGTTCTTGGATCTGAAACTAAGTTGAACTGCAGAAAAACCAAAATTTGTACATAATTTTTCACATGCACAAAAATACATGTTGCCCTACAAAATATGAGACTGTGGAAAGGAAAGGGTCAAAACAAAAGGACACAGAATATAGAGCAGAAACACAAGAAAATAGATACAAACAGGTAAAAAGGAAGACAACGTGAAAAAGTTTGATCTAGAAAATACCTCAAAAGCAAAGCCATTGCCTTGAGACTCCTTGTATTAGCCTTCTTTTTCATCTCAACAATTTCAGGAATATCATATAAGTGCTTCTTTGAATACACACAGATTAAATTCCTGATATGGCACAAGAAAGAAATTAAAACTTGCAGTTTTCTATCACCTTGTTTCTCAAGATCTCCTACCACAAAAGCATGTGATCATCTATGGACTTATAGTGCAACAAAGAATTTATTTTAAATTGTATGAAATAATCCAGCACCTTCCCATGCTGAATGGTTTGCAAAGAGGATCTGTGATAACCCTGTCCCCTGCTACATATGTCTGTTAAATTAAAAAAATCATCATACAAGAAAACTAAAACAAAACAAAAGAGAATACACATGCGCAATACCAATTCCTCAGCAACATGTGGATTCGTTGTCTCAAGCAACAATGCAATGAATGCAGGATCTGCTTCAGTCTGGTGATTTGAGACTAAGACAACATTGTGGCCCTATGCACAGTGAAACACAAGCTAAGACAAACTTCAGTACTATGATAAAACTAGCAAATAATTTCAAGAACATAACATGGAAGCATGTTTTCAAGATGCCACAAAAGACATGTGGTTTTAATTTATGATCCAAGCAACTTATAGGAATCTAGCTGGCCACTTACAAAAATAAGATTTATGCCCGATTTACTGAGTATATATCAAGATTGACCCCACTAACCTTTCTGTGGTTATCCTGTGAAGTGTACAGGCTATTCATGAAAATCCAATGACTAATAGCTTTTAAAGATATGAGCAATGCAGTAGAACAATGTAACTATTTGCAAAAAATATAGTAGATACAAGATGTTCAAAAAAACAAAAGATTTAAAAGTTTGTAACAACTAAGTGTAGATAAATAATAGAACAACCAGAAACAACAATTTCAATTGAATAAAGCAAAGCACCTGATGGAGTTTCTCCTCTATTTCGTAGAAAAGAGAAATGTTGCCAACATAAGATCTTCTGGAGGTAGGAAAAATTTCAATCACAATCATAAAGTTTGAAATGTGTGCAAGGTGCCAAGGTGAGTACAAACATGGAAAAAATGATAGAGGAAGAAAGAAAAAAATTTAACAATGTCACCGAAATTTGATTTTCCCTTTCCAACAATTCAACAATAGTGTTACCCACAAGATAATGGCAATATCTATTGTATGTAGGTAAGAAATATCGTAAATCTGGCAAACAAGCACACAAGGAAGAATCTGCAATTGCAACACCTGAAATCTATCAAAGGTCTGATGTAGTTCTGACCAAACAAATAGTAGTCAAAAGGTATTCTCACTGCTCTGTGGTAAGCTGAAAAGGTAAAAGGATCCTGCAAGTATGAGGAATGAAGGAGAGTAAATAAAAATTGGACCATAAATGCTAATGAAAAGGTGAGACAACAGATGCCAATAGGCCAAATGTAAGTATCAAACCTCCATATCCAACAAGATCAGGTCTAGAACAATGGCCATATTTGTTAATATGACATCCTTTGCTAAAGGGTCCCCACCTTGCATTACCTAAAGAATGAGTATATTGGAATATTAGTTAGACAAGAAACTTCAAATCTTAAATGCCTAGAATTATGAAATAACTTACAGCATTCTGATAATTATAATATAGCTCCTCCATTCCAAATGCAACATTTTCTGGAAGAGTCCCACTTTCCATCCCCTTTCTGATACAAGAAATGATCTCTGTGCAACAAAAACTAATTTAATGTAATTTCTCCACTTAATTCCAAAATAATAAGGCAAATGACATTCATACCACTGAAGTGTTAAGATGATGGTATTTTAAATGAGTAGCACACTAAATAGAAGTGCATCAATTAGAATAAGTGCAAGCAGAGTGTCTGTTTTGCTGGCAGTAAACATATGTGAAATTAGCTATTGCATTGTAAACAACCTCCCTTCTAGAATCAGTAGCATAATCAAATTCGAACGGTTTTAGTCTCTAGGGTATATGATAGCTTTAATTTCTTTAACTTTTTAGTCTGATGCTATCTTTTCAGTTTGTAATTCTCGAAATTCCTAGATCGTACCATATAAATGCTTCTACAGTCCTATGATAAGTAGCGCTCTGTTCATTTCAGAATGAACCTTTTAGGCAACAGAATCTTCTGCAGATTTATGATCGAACATTGGTGGATGCTACGGAACATAGAGAACAAATGAAGGAAAAACCGGTACGAACTTGCCAAGCATACCAATAATAAGAACAAAAAGAACTCGTTTCGCGTTAAAATTTACATATCCGAAATAAAGCTAATTGAGGCAACCAAGGGCTATGTCGAACTTTAACAGGAAACAACCTTGTTCAGTGCGAGCGTTGAGAAAGGACGTGGAACGGCCCATCGCATCCACCACCAAATTCGCAAGGACTGTAGTGGTCCTCGGCACGTGTGTACCATATTTCGATCCCTTATCCTCGACCATTTCCTCCGTCGCCCTAGTCGCCGACCAACACACACCTGGGGTGTACCGATTCCGGCCCACAGTCCACCTGGCGGGAAAAACCACAACCGTGCTTCTCGTGCAAGTGGCAGCGACAGGCAGTGAAGCACCTCCCCTGGCACAGACTGCAGAAAATCCAGAACGTCCCACGTCCGATCCCGCCACCATTTCGCCGAACATGAGTGGAAGAAGGAAAAACACCACCGGCAATCGGAAGCAAAGCCAGACTACCACGAGCGGCCAACTTCAGAAGATCGCCGTCCAAAGCATCACCCGTCAGTCATCAAAATCCAACTGCAACCCTAGGTTTTCAGACTCAAAGTGAGATAAATCGAAATCCTCCCCATCACAAGAATCCCAACTTTCCGGTCCAGCGGCGCAGCTCCACGCCTCACCTCGCACACTGTAAACAAGATTTGAAGCTTTTTTTCCACGAGAAACCCGCAGATTTCCCAAGGGATTCGAGGTGTTCTTCTGGTTTGGGAATTTTCGCACTCGAACGCTCGAGCTATCGTAAGCCTCTTCCCCTTCGTTATACTTCGATTTGTCTGGTTCGGGGGTAGAGGAAGGGTCGTGGATTTGTGGGGGAAGCGCGCGCCCGGCGGTGGCACACGTGGTGGAATACGATTTGTCGAAAAAGGTCACAACCGTGCGTACTTACCAAAATGACGATAAAGTGGACGACAGATAAGTTTAAAATTTATAAGAAATAAAAATAATAGAAATATTTTTTAATATTTGTCCATCTATTAAAAAGTCGAACAATTTAAAATTTAAGAAGTTGGGTATGCGTGAGAATTTAAAATAATTAAAGGAATAAAATTTAAATTAAATTTCTTAAAAAAAATCTTATATTTGAAAAATAATTATTTTTATTTTTAAATATTCAAAGTTATTGATAAAAAGTATGCATAAATTAATTAACATGTGTGACAATTTTCTTTTTATTTTTTATTTTTTATTTTTTATACTCATTGTTTTATTTTTTCCTTTTCCTTCTCTCTTCTATATTTTTTCTTTTCTTTGTTCTTTTTTTTTATGACATCGATGGATTGGGCAACACCTCCTTCGACATTGACTATCTGCATATTTCACTACATGTTAGTCGTTTATCTTTTTTTTTATATAATTATTATTTTAAAATAATTTTACCGTGAAGTTTCAAATTTAAATTAAACTTTAATAATAAAAATTGTAACTATTAAGATATCATTTTAGTAGTCATTTATCAACATCTTTGATTAACGAATTTCTTCGTTTCTCTGCAATACTCACCTTTAGCTTTCTCTTCGTCTTCCTCGTTTCTCTAACGTCACATCTTTTTTAACATTAATTGATCAAACTGTGACAAGGAAGTCAACGGTAGACAGGCAAAAGAGTAGATAGGAAGACAATGAATATGAGAATTAAGATGATACAGTGGAATAGAAATGATAAAGGTTGAAAATTAAGAATGTTTTGTAAGACCTGATTTTAAATTTTACTATAAAGACGATTGATCTCTTGCTAATATTATCAAAAGTGGAAAACATCATTGTTCAAGAAATGCAATTGATTTCACAGGCAGAAATGCGAGCACACGATAGATTAGAGAATTGGTCTCAAACATAAAATTAGACATTTATAATTTTTTTTTATAAATAACATTATTATCCCAAATCAAAGGACAAAGGATCCTAATTCTCCAATAAAATCTTTACGTTTTTTAAAAAACCTTATCTTCGCTGAAACAACCGACCATGTCACAGCCGAACGCGACCAAAATTATAAGAATCCGTGCGGGAGGGAACCGGGACGCTGCCGTTGTTCTCCTCTCTACCGCCGAAAATGATCGCACCCACCACAGCCACAGAGTTTTGAAAGAAGATCACACCCATCCACCACCGCCGCGACCTCATCCGGCCCCGAACGCGGCGCAATGTCTTCTGCGGCGGTGACGGTCTTCGCCACCTCCGTCTCAGTCCCGCGGATGCTGTGCTCCGGGAGTGCGGCGCCGGTCCCAGCGTCTTCTCCCCGGCCAGGCGCGTCGTCGTCCGTGGTCTCAAGTAGGTCTGTCAAGTGAAGAAGGGGATGGTGTTGCTTTCTGTTGATGGTTTCTTTCTTTGTTTTTCTTTTCGAAGAGTGGATGGGGAACTGTTTTTGGTTATAAGATGGCCGTCTGCCTTATTATGTCAGAAGCATTTACATGTTCAATGTTAATCGAATTTTTACAATCAAAATATGCTTTTCACTTGTGTTCATCGATAGTTTTCTTCATTTTCCTGATGGTGTTCCAACCTATCCTGGATCCAGTTTTAGTAATTATTTTTATGGAATTACTGAAATCTGTAGCTTCACATCACCTTCTACTCAATTTTCGTTCTAATCCACTATAGAAGGAATGTGGACCAGTCAAAATTCCCAGCTTACTCATAAAGCTATTTTATGTTATTATTATCATCATCCTGAATGTTGATAATTTCCGATGCCTTTCTCAGTAATTGGAAGAAAAGGATTGATGTGGTGGACTCCTGGGGTTATTATGGCTCGGATTGTTGTTGTTGTTGTTCCTCGATATTGAAATTTTTTTGGGAATTCACCTGTAATCAGAGGAAACTCTTTTGCCATTAGAAGACATTCTTTCTCAGTGTGTATTTCTTCTCCATTCACAGGGTCAAGGTTAGATGCAGTAATTCTGCATCAAGAATCACACAAGATTACTCATCTGCACCTATTGATGTCACAGCGAATGTAAAAGCTGAACGGGTTTGAAACTGCAATCCACCTTTTTTCTCTTTTTTTATTGTGTGTATAGCCTGCAATTGAATTTCTGATTGCAGTTTCTCTTCTCATTAGATTGTTGTCCTGGGAGGAAATGGTTTTGTTGGTTCTGCAATATGCAAGGCTGCGGTTTCCAAGGGCATTGAAGTTGTTAGCCTCAACAGGTGCAGCTCAAGTTTTTCACATGTATTTCTATGTTATCATCATCATTCATCATTATTTATCAAGCTTGTTCAAGCTAAACAAACTTATATAGATGTAACTTTTTACGAAAAGAGTTTGGCATTGAAATTTTTGATAAGTAAAGCCAAATGACTTTGTCATCAATGTTTTCAATGAGATTGCAGGTCAGGGAGACCTTCTTTCTCAGATTCCTGGGTTGACCAAGTCACATGGATGGCAGGTAGATTCTCATTTATAATTTCTTTTTTCTCTTATTACCAAGGACGTTCAATCTCAAAATTATCTGATATACTTAGGTGAAATGAAGTAACAAACATTGAGAAATCTAGTATGCTAGGAAATATTAATGAATTTTAGGGCAATAAATAAAAATACATATCCAGTGGAACTCAATATGGGGTCGAAGGAGGGTCCAATTTTATATAATTTTACTTTTATAGATGGAGAGACTATTTCCTAAAATTTGAACCCATAACTTCCATGTGTGGAAGTGAAAGAGTGAAGAGAATGAAGGAGAGGATTTGCTCAAATGTTATTTGTCAATTGGAGCACCACAACTATCTATTAATAGAGCTAGAGAGAATCTTTTTTGTTACATGCAAGTATTATGTGCTTGGAAAAGTTGGTTACTTGGAGTCATCCACAATCTTCTAGATCATGGTTTTGCAGTATGTTGGTAGAAATGGGCTAGTCCTATACGTCTCCTTAAGATGAGCAAGTTGAAAGACTGGTTCATCTTGTCTCTCAATGCTATGAAACATGTCATTGTACGTGGCTTGGTTAGTGTGCTAGTCAGTTGATTGATGTTGGAAATGGTTTGACCTTGAAGTTGTTTGCACATCACTTGATCACACATGAAATGAAAGCCAATTTCAACATGTTTGGTGCATGCATGGAAGATTAGATTGGTGGCCAAGTAGGTAGCACCCATGTTTTTAGTGACATTGAGTGCTAAAACCAAAGGAGTTCATTTGTAGTGTTGATGAGTTTATGGTATTTTGTTCAATTGATGATTGAGCAATATTGTGTTGCTTTTGAGAGTAGGAAATGAGATTATCCCCATGGTAGATAAGGAAGTTGCCAATGGAGTGGCAATTGCACCCAATTTGTATTGAGTGGAGGGAAGGGGCTAATGAAGGTTGATAAAGAAGGGAGAAATCAAGCATAGAGAATTCACATAACTATTAGCCAATGGGCTCTTAAAGCATAGAGAAATTTGATGTATTTTATCAACAAAATGGGTGATGCCTAGTATAGTGAATGTAAGGTATTGTTGTGTGTTGACAATGCTGTAATAGTTGAATGGGTCAAAAAATGTATCATCATTAGTGAGAGAGAGTTTGGATGTAAACAACATTGGTGTCTTGAGAGGCTTAGTGTGCATCATGTTTGTGAACAAAAAAAGATCTTGGATGTAGCGATGATGTGAAATACATAGGCCTTTGGTGGAGCAATTGATTTCCATGCCAAGGAATATGTGCAGTTCGCTAAGGTCTTTGGACATAAACTCGTCCCAGCTGGGATATGGCATATTTCATTGATATCCTTGATGATCTAGTAAGTATATCGTCAAGGTAAATCAAAAATATATGATCACATTTTCATGGTTGTATACAAATAGACTTGGGTCTATTCAAGAGCCTTGAAAGCCAAGTGTTCGCAAGGGAGGGTGTTTGTAAACATGAAATTGGAGGGAATTGAAATGATGAGAATTGAATTTGTTGGGATGAATAGCCTCACATTGGAAATAGTATTGATGTCGATTTAGTTTATAACATAGTTAAGAACTCTTCAACCATTTAGCTGAATTTTGTTGAAATATGAGACTTTTCTATTTGGTATTAGAGCAGGTTGTGCACTCTATCCATAAGCCACACGTAAGCTTAGGCCTCAACTAGAAAGAGTATTGGTGTCAGTAAAAGGCCTAGAGCCACACATACAGGAGAGTATTGGGACAAATAGTCCTACATTGGAAACAATATCGATGACGATTTAGCTTATAACATAGTTAAAAACCCTCCAACTACTCAATTGGATTTTGTTGGAATATGAAATTTTTTTTACTTAGTATCAAAGCAAGTTGTGCACTTTATCTGTCAACCAAACGTAGGCTTGGGCCCCGACTGGAAACAATACTAGTGTCAGTGAAAGGCCCAAAGCCATACGTGCGAGAGTGTTGAGATGAATAGTCCTACATCAGAAATAGTACTGATGTCGATTTGACTTATAACATAGTTAAGAATCCTCGAATTACTCAGCTAGGTTTTATTGAAATATGGGAAATTTTTATTGAATTCCCATTGAAGACCTATTTGTACACAATTCCCATGGGAAAGTTATATAAAAGTGGGATAGGAAATGCATTTCCCATCCCCTCACTTGCAATTTCAACAGAATTGTGACAAAACCCTCTTACCTTAACGAAACCCTTGCATGACAAAATCCTCATGTGACAACTACTCATTGAAACCCTCGATAATGTTGATGACTCTTTGCACGCCACACCACTAGCTTCCCTTTACCTCGTCAAGCATCAAAGCTTTTGATCCATCCTTTGTTGCTTGTTCCTTTGTCATTCATTCCTTTGCCAAGCTTCATTGCCTATTGTAGCTCGTCATCCTTTATCGCTCTATACACATTCACCACTTTTCGTTGACCTTCCAACCTTTTGACCCATTGTTGATCTTCTAACTTTCTACTTCACCGCCTATTTTCAACCCATCCTTGGTGAGAATTTTCGCATTTTCCTGTTACATTAAAATGTGCAATTTGAATGTACTTCATTGTGTTCATTTTGAATATGCATTTCCTATCGCTTGTACTTCATCCTTAATGATTATAGCTTGTCAATTTGAATGTGCAAAATCTTTTATGCAAGCTATGACTTGAAATTCATTGTTTCCTTGTTCCATTGTTTTCAATGTTAATCTTTTATGCAAGCATTTTCCTGTTACATTTTCAACATGCATCCTCCTGTGGTTTCTAATACCTTGTCAATTTGAATGTGCAAAATCTTTTATGTAATTGTTTCCTTGTTTCATTGTTTTTAGTGCATACCTTATCAATTTAATGCATAGTAGATGACTATAATTGTGTTGTGATTGTTTCTTCTTTTCAACTTACATCCACATTTTAGATGGAATTGATTTTTCCTTGTCAATTTTTGAATACCACATTTGTTTTGTCCAGTGCAATTCACATTTGTTTTTTTTAGTGCAATCTTGTTCCAATACCCTATCAATTTAATGCATAGTAGATGACTATAATTGTATTGTGATTGTTTTTTCTTTTTAACTTACATCCACATTTCATATGTAGTTTTTTCCTTTCATTATTATTCATTGTTCTTCATGGTTATTTGAAGTTTGCATATGAGCACCTATGACAAGAAGAGAAAGGGTGGAAGATGTTACTATAGTTGGAGTTCAAAGGTGGATGAGATTATACTAGAGTTACTATGTGAAGTAATTAAAAAAAGGAATGACAAAACACTTCTCTCTTTTTTTAAGAAATCCCTATCCTAATTTTATTTACTAGGCGAGTACGTGCTTGCAAACCAAAAATCAATGTACAAAAAGTGAGGGGGACTAGACCAAAACCCCATCAAAGAAAAATATAGCACCAAAGGACAAATGAAAAGAGAAAAAAACTAAGAGCCTGCCACTAGACGGGAATTCTGAATGTGTGTCACACCACTCGATGGAAGTTCCTAGCGCATGCAAGGCCACTCAATGGAAAGTTCCATACAACATCCTTGGAAGTTCTGTCTCCAAAACAAGTAGATACCACCAGCAACTCAACTACGAAAGTTAGGAATGCCCCACGCATCAAGCAGGATTGCACTCCAAACCGCGACAGGGCAAGTGCCTTTAGTCTAGACGTATAAATCGATGCCAACACCTTGACATACCACCCAATTCGTGATACAATTACCTTCTTGTGGAACCCAACCAATCAATTTAAACTACTGGACCAATTCAAGCATCTCTTGCCAACATGCAATCCTAAACACATGTGGGCACGTCTTATGAAGGATCGCATTCACCAATTCTCTAGCATGCAACTCCAACTAAGCATCTCGACAATTTCTACCCATAGAAAGACAGAATTCCATACCTACCAGTAAGGCCAAAAATTCTACGTGTTTCGGGTCCTCAGTTGTTAATGATCTCGCCACTACCCATGCAAGCTCACCTTTGTCATTACAAATGATCCAACCTCTAGTCGCCCTCCGTTGATTGGTGAACGTGCCATCAATATTGAGCTTCCAGTGTCCCTGGTCTGGTCTTTTCCACACAATCCATTGACCATGAGACAAGCCATCCCTCGAGACTTGCATGCTACTTTTGTAGGCAAGAGCGATAGAGGAGAGTACCTTTTTACAGATCATTCCAAAATCTCTGGCTTCTATTGTCATGATGATCTTACATCGTGTCTTCCAACATTCCCAAAGAATATTGGCCACCAAGAATTTGTAGAATTTTTGTTTGTTCTACTTGCTAGTGTATCTCAACGATCCTAGAATCCACCGACGTCATTGTTCATTGTTACGGATCCGAAAAGACCTAGCTAAGTACACACCCATTTTTGGAACAGAAACGCTCATTCGCTCTCAAAGAATAGATGTGTCGACGAGTCTGCCCCTTTTACCAACTTACAGCAAGTACACATAGAAGCAAGAGAAAAATCCCACCTAACGTAAAGCTCGTCAGTAGGAAGAGCATTCTAGAACCACTTCCATAGAAAGAAAAATTTCTTCGTTAGTATATACGGTTTTCAAAGGCCCGTGTTCCAGTCCACTTTGGCCCGTCTCTCTCGAATAAAATTCCACGCATCGGTAGTGGAAAGGGCGCCATCACTAGTCACCACCCACTTAAACCTGTCCTTATCTTAAGAAAGCTTGTGAAAATCATTCTGCAACTTATCAAACACTTCCGCTGGGATCAAGTTTCTCCAACCAGATATGTCTAGGCGACTTAATTCCGCCAACATCCATGATGTCAGTTGACGATCCACCAGACTCCAATCCAGCCATAGGCTGATAATCCCACGTTCACCCAACCACTACATGTGGACCTCTACCCTACCCCACACCTCATGTAGACTACGCTATCCACGTGAGGCACCTACACGAGGAAATACAACACCCCCATAAGCTGCATGAATGTAATCAAACCAAACACCGAAACCTTGTTGCACCGTCCAAGCCATCTTGATCCTTAGAGCAATCATCATCTCCTTGAAATCTCGCACACCCAAGCCCCCGTCCAACACAGGCTTGGTGATCCTGCTCCACCGGACATAATGCTTAGACCTGTCATTGAATACACTTCCTTACAAGAAATTAGCACAGAGACGTGAGATAAAATCAATCACGGTTCTAGGAATGTCGTAAATGGTGAAAACATGAACCAACACTCCTGCAAGCACATGTTTGATAAGTATCTGACGACCCCTTAGACTAAGTAGTTTAGAAGCCCACTCAATTAGCTTCGTCTTGAATTTCATCATTAGATCCTCAAAATAAATTACTTTAGATCTACCCAAAAAAATAGGACAATCCAAATATTTGAAAGTGTTTAAAGCTAGTCTCTTGCACTATGCTTGAGGCACGACTCCTCGGGCTCTTGTTGGAGATGTAGAAGTGGTTTTTATCTAGATTGATCCTTTGTCCAAACGTCCTTTGGTACCGATCCAAGATCTCCTTGCATTTGCAAATCGAGTCCTTTCTACCATTCAGGAAGTGAATTGTATTATCGGCATATAATAAATGAGAACATGTGAAATTGTTCACCCTCGACATGTAAGGAATATAGTCAGATGCTTGCTCCATATTAGTCAACCCTTGGCACAGAAGCTCCTTGGCAAGAATGAAGAGATATGGTGAAAGAGGATCCCCTTGGCAAACACCCCAAGAATTCTTGAAAAACTTCGTGGCCGATCCATTACAATTTTTAATAAGACCAATACAATTAAAAGATAAACCAAATTTATCAAGAACTGCAAAGAGGGCATCCTACTCAAGCCTGTCACAGGCCTTTTCCATATCCAGGCTCAGAATGAGATTCCCACCCTTGTAGCCTTTATCAATCGTTGGGTTAGCTCCTAAGTCAAGTAGATATTATCAAAGATACTTCTATCTTTGATGAACATTTCTTGCATGGGTGAAATCAACTTCCCAATTAAACAACTCAATCTAGAAGTTAAGATCTTCGTAATAACTTTATATCTGGCATTGCATAAGCTAATTGGCCTGAAATCTTTGAAGCTACTAGGATTTTGAGTCTTCGGAATCAACGTGGGATAGGTAGCTTTCCAAGAATGGTCAAGGTTACACCCTCGGAAGAACTCCTGCACTGCATCGACCAAATCGGCCTCAAGCAAAGCCCAATTCTTTTGTAAAAAGGTAGTCGTGAACCCATCCGGACCAGGAGCACCATCTGGATCCAAAGTCATAATTGCCTGTTTAATTTCTTCTCTATCTGGCATCGCCAAAAGGAGCCTACAATCCTGGACCGTCACCAGTTTGGGAATGAGCTGAATCAACTCAATATCCACTTGGTACTCCTCAGACATATAGAGCTTGGTATAATCTTATCGTAAATCGGTGGGACAAGACTCTCTTTAAGTGTTGCAGCAAAGGATTTTCTCTCAGTATTAGCCCCCCATGACTCATTCGCTCTACCATCCAAACCCTGGGACTAATTATGTCTTGCATCTTGGTGTGAAGCAAACGAAAAATCTCCAAGATTGGGATCTGATCCAACAACCATCATTCTCTCTATTGTTGGGCCCAGGCCATGTAGGCCGGAAGCAATCCCGACCCCAGACAAACACCTACCAGCGCAGTTGTTGGTGGTCCACGATCAGTCCACATGAATGACAAAACACTTGTTGAAAAGATAAGATTGAAAACATGGTTTAATGTAATAAAGAAATACAATGAGAAAATGGTTTCAAATATTCAAAAGAAAAATGTGGAGTCTCAAATGAAAACTTGGCACACTATGACCTTGTTTAGGGCTGACTTCCAAAATCACTTTTAACATCATTATTACTACACAGATTCCAACGTATAAACTTCTATCACCCTAATTACTATATAGTTCCAACTATGTTTACGAAACTAACTCTATCCAACTTTCAGAACTAGTTAAAGTTTTCTCCAAATGCACCCTATGTATAAGAATTATACCAAAAATAGCAATTAATGTGAATGGGGTTGGAATTATGTTCATGGGCATCTAGATATCTCCAACGAAGTCTGAAATGCATTTGTTGAGGTTAAAATCATAAGTTGTGTTATTTAAATTTTCACTTATGCTTACATTGCAATATATGAAAGAGAAGAAGACATATCTTCTATTATTAGTAGATTAACTATAAAAGGTAGGAAGGAAATAGCAGATAGAATATGCAAGGAAATCATGTTCCACATATGGGAGGGATGAAATTTATGATTAATTATGTTGTCTATGTGGAAATCATATTCTCTATTAGTTAATATTATATTCGTAAACAATGGAACTATTATTTTATATAAAGTTGTTTGCTTTATATGAAAAATATTAGTATTATGCATTATATTTTCTTATTTAAAAAATGGAAATAATCTTCTTGTAATTACCATGTCAAAATTACAATTGTTACCATTACTAATAGTCTTACAAAAGTTTAGTTAATTTTCCTTTCCTATCAATTCTCATATCTGCATAGACACTTATATTTCAAATTGTATTCATTTTACCTTAAATGTTTTGCACTTTTTCGTTATTTCCATTTCTTGTTAATTTCAAATTCTTGTTATTCCCATTTCTGTTATTTTCACTCGCACAAAAAGGCCCTTGGTAGTGGTGGCAAGGTTAGTAATAACCTTGCATACGAATTTCATGGCTGAGTAAGATGCCACTTTGCTTAAAGGGGGGGAATCAAAGTTAATTTTGGGGATAGTGTGGCAATGATGTTGAACTCAGGACCTAGCTTGTTGAATAAGATGGCATTGAAAGTTGCATTGTAACTTCAAGCACAACGGTATGCGTTGGAGAGTTGTAAGCTATGTGGAGTGCCTTCCATACTTCAATGACAATGTGGAGATTAATAACTTTGGCAATGATTTCTTCAAAGAGAAATATGAGAAGCCAACTAACAACTAATTGGTCCTTACATTTGCCATTGTGTGTAAGCAGTGCTGTTGACAATCCAAGAAGATTGAAACTATGTAAGAGGGGAAGAAATTGAGCCTTCCATGTGAGGTAGTTGGAGGAATTAAGTTTAATGCAGAGGAAGTGGTGGATGGAGGTGAGGGAGGGAAGGGTGGGCTCATTAATGGATAGAGAGGGGGTGGTGGAGTAGCCATGAAAAAAAGTCACCAGGATTCATGGCTTTGATAGCATGCTGAAGAGGAGAGTGAAAAGAACAAAGGAGAGAATTTGCTCAAATGCTGTCTTTGTTGACTGGAGCACCACAACTACCTTTTAATAGATCTAGAGAGAATATTTTATATTAGGTGCCAGTATTATGCAAATGTTAGAGTTGGTTACATGGAATCATCCACAATATTGTAGACCATGGTCCATAGTGGGCTGGTAGAAATGGGCTAGTCCTATACCATGTTACAATGGAGAAGCTTTACCATTTTCCAAGACCTGTCCTCTTTCAAGGAGATAAACAAGGTGATCAAATTTTTTTAATATGTTCATTTTTCTTTTGGCTTCATAAGTTTCATTTTTTCATGGTAGTAGGCCCTTGTTCTTAAAAAAATCATTCATAGATTATTGATATTGAACATGTCATTGTTTTACAAAATGGCTATTTGTTTAGCTTAAGATAATTCGAAGTTTTGGTTGATCCAACCTCTGTTTGGCCCAGGTTCATTGGAGAACCCCATATAACAAGGATAGTATGCGTTTATGTAGGCAATCTGACCAATATAATCAACATCTTCGAAAAAAATATGTTTTTGGCAACTTGACGTTCTCTTTCCTGGTAGGATTAGAAACATGACATCTTTTGCAAATTTCAAAAATTTTAATTTCCACAGTTGGTTCTAGTAGGATTAGACACATGACAGATTTTACAAATTGCAAAAAAATTTATTTTCTCAGGTGATGTTTTCTATGCAAAGTGGGATGAGATATTGGTAGGGGCAACAGCTGTGGTTTCAACTCTAGGTGGATTTGGTAATGATGAGCAAATGAAGAGGATAAATGGTGAGGCAAATATCGTATCTGTCTGTGCTGCAAAGGATTTTGGTAAGATTTAGCTTTATATTCTATTGATTCTGTTCTTACTTTGTATTTTATTTCCTTCATTGCACATATTAGTTCTGAGTTTTTTTCTGAAACAATAGGGGAACCTCCTCTATTGTTTCAAAAAAAAAGTCAGGTGTATTGGGCACTGGATTTGTATGGATTTAGACCTGATCGTTAACTTTACTAGATAATTGATACAAAAATCAACCTGTTGGTATATTATAATTTGATACTAATTTGCAAAATATTGCAATGTTTTTCTAGTTGTGCTTGGCCTTTGGCTGGGGAAAAGGAGGGAAGGTCCTATTCTTAGTGCTATTTATATGTTACATCCGCAAGAGCAGGAGACCAGCAATGATCTTCTGAATGGCTTTTTGACTTCTATAAAGAAAACATATTTGCTTAAGCTGTAAACTTTGTCCCGTTAAATGCTGCAACTTCCCTTAAACCAAAGCCTTTTGGCCTTCTCTAACCTAAGAGTTCTTTAAACCAAAGTTTTTTCCCAATAAAAAGGAGCATAATCCTTTTCTTGTTTATCTAACACATAAATAGAACTCTTACTAGAAGATTAAGAATATTAACCATTGTGTATATATATATATATATATATATATATATATACACACACACTCTAACACTCTCTCTTAAGTTAGAGCATATAGATCTCATAACCCCAACTTGTTACATAAATCATTAAAAGTACTAATTCCTAGAGCTTGCATGCCTAATTCAGTCAAAAGGGACTTTGAGTCATGTTATCTCATTAGCAGTCTATAACATAGCTTTGTATTTTGCTTCAGCATTTGACTTAGATACAACATTCTACTTTTTACTCCTTTAAATCACTAAATTACCACCAACATATTTGCAATAACTTGAAGTGAATCTTTGATTGTCCTTATCTCCTCCATAACTAGAATTTGTGTAGGTTTCGAGAAGTAGATGTCCATGTCTTGAGTAGATTAAGTCTTTACTTGGACTCATTTTAATATATGATAAAATCCTTATAGCCCTGAGCACCTGTCTAGTTTTCTATATTAATTGACTTAGGAATCCAACAACATAAGCAATATTAGGTCGGGTAATAGCTAGATAGATAAGCTTCCCAATTAGTCTAGGAAATTTTCCAACATCTTGGAGTAGCTTAAGAGTAGTGTCCTAGAAAGGCGGATTTTGCTTTACAGGTGTAGGCTCTAGCTTGCACCCCAAGAGGCTTCTCTCTTCCAACATGTCCAATGCATACTTTCTTTAGTAGAGTAATAACTTGTCTCCTTTATAGGCGAACTCTTGTCTCCCACAAAGTATTTAGGCTTTCCTAAATCTTTAATAGAAAAATGTTGTACCAGAAAAGAATTCGTTTTAAGAATGCATGTCATATCATTTCCTATCAATAAGATGTCATTAACATAAATTGTTAAAATAACATAGTTAATGGAAGTTTTCTAGATAAAAAGTGAAGGATCTGTTGCACATCTTTTGAAGCCATGTTGTGGTATCACCAAATTGATTTCTCAAATCAGGCTTGAGGACTTTGTTTAAGTTTATATATGGCCTTCTTATGCAAACAGGCTGTATTTTCTTCCTGAACAATTTACCTTAGAGGTTGTTCCATATAAATGGTCTCACCAAGGTCATTATAGAGAAAGACATTATGGAACATCTAATTAAGAAAGAGTCCATCCTTGACTTACTGCAATAGAAAATAGAACATGAATAGAGTTGAAACGAGCAACTAGAGAAGCATTTTAGCATAGTCCACTCTATGTCTGTGTAAACCTGTGAGCAACCAATGGTATCTTGTAGTGATTAGCAGTGCCATCTGTGGCAATAAGCTTAGAAGTCCATTTGTCTTTGGTCTTCTCCATTGAAAGCCCTAGAGGGAGTGAGAGAGAGCAATGCCAGACGAAGATCAGACAAATTTTTCTGCTGACATCTGCAGATGTTGGGCCAGCTGTGTTTAGTTAATTATGTCTGCTTGACTTTGATCAATTTTTTGTTAATTAAGGTCATTGCAACTTACAATTAAGTTACTGCTCCAGAAAAGATTGGAATTCTTCTGGATATCCAGTTTATTGTAGTATTCTTTTCTCAATATAAATGGAGTTAGATTGCATTTGTTACAGTAAAACAATTCTTTCTGATGATATCCAGGAGTTCCCAAGTTTATTCTTATCTCTGTACATGACTATAACTTCCCATCATTCCTGCTTTCGTCTGGCTACTTCACTGGGAAGAGGGAGGCAGAATCTGAGCTTCTCTCAAAGTACCCAAACTCAGGTACTTGATTTTTTCCCCATCACTTATTTTCTAACAATGATAGCCATAACATACCATCTAGTTTCTGAAGTATAAATGTTTCGATAGGTGTAGTACTAAGACCAGGCTTCATCTATGGCAAGCGGAAGGTGGATAATTATGAGATTCCACTTGATATTATAGGCAGGCCACTTGAGAAGTTCCTTAGTGCAATGGAAAGATTTACGAAGCCATTGAACAGTGTTCCTGCATCTGATCTTCTGCTAGCCCCACCCGTTAGTGTCAACGATGTTGCCTTGGCGGCAATCGATGCAGTCCTCGACGATACTGTTTTTGGTGTTTTCACAATAGAGCAAATCAAAGAAGCTGCAGCTAATGTCAGAGCATGAACAAGAATACCACGGCATGTCATTACACCAATTGCTTAAAATCTCTTAAGAGAAGGGGTCTACAGTGAAGGATGTGAAGTATGGGTGTGCCGTTCTTCTTGGAGTGGTTTGTTTTTTAATACTTGTGGTTGGGCATTGCACCCTATGGTGTATGTAATATGGGTATGCCTGTTTCAAGAACCGCTCCCCAAATCTATAGTAAGGTGTATGTTACATGCTCCTGGCGGTCTGCATCGAATTAGGTGTGGAGGACAGTACCTTTCCACTGCACGTGGGTGAACTGGCACAAACATGTAAGTTGTTAAATCGTCGTCTCTAGCTTTAGCATATGTGGCTTATGGATCTCTTACAATATGGTAATGGTTTGGTGTATCCATGTAGATCAGATTCCTCGATCTCTTTGGGGAAATGAAATTATGTCTCTCTTAATCATGCATCTCCACCATCGATGTTGCCGATGGTAATGGTTATTTCCTCGTCTCATCGTATTCGGTAATGGTACAAACGTAGTTTACGTGTACTTCTTTATGGTGAGGAAGGCGACTGACAGGTGATGCCTGCGCGCCCATATGAATCGTACAACCCCACAAAAGCAAATTGACCTTTGCTCGCATCTTTCCATGGTTTGTTTGTAGCGCACAGAGGATGATGCCAGCCAGGTAAGGTGGGTGAGGTTTGGCGTTTAATTTACTCTGGCCATTAATAAATAAACGAGGGACGAAAACGGCACCACTGTTCTATCCGTCCATCTATATGTATGTATATATTTACATATTTATTTCTAGGCCAATTAAATGGCCTAGAAATACGATCTCTGCAAGTATTTACAATACCTTTTCCGGCCTATAGGTACTTAAAATATAACATTAAATTCAATTTCGGTATATTGTGTTATTATGTATAGGAAAAGTAAGGTCATAATTAGACAAAAATAAGAATGGGTTATATATATATGTGATTTATGGTACGTACGTGTTAATAATTAATAAGCAGGAATAAGTCATCTGATTTGTATTACCTTGAAACAACAAACAAATTAAAGGTCGTAAGATTTACAATTAAACACAGATAATGATTGTGAATCATAAGAATAAATAAGAGTATCAAGATATATGGTAAATAGAAATTGTAAATTATAGAACTCATATACATATATATGGTTGAGATCAAACATCCACGGTAAAATAAAAAATAAAAAATTAAAGGCTAAATGTGTACCATGTCATTTTTGTAAAAAAAAGCAGAATGCATTCATTAACCAAATTAAACCCTAACTAATTAAGATTCCCGTAAAGTAAATGTCTGAATGCATATATATATATATCCATGACTTACCAAGTGGCCGGGCATATATCATCTCAGAAACAATTAATATCATCTCAGTAATATATCTTGGTTGAAATTTGAGTAAACATACAGTAAGAATAGTATCAGGAAAAGGGCCTAACCATGCGTCAAAGAGTGGTCACATCGTTGGGGGTCCCCATGCCCGCCATAGGTCTTGGCAGACGTCTGACCTTCTCCTTTGGCAGTGTGGTCTGGGCGTCAACACCGGGGTGTGGAGAGAGATGGAAGAGTGAATCGGCCAAGGTGACAGGCGTTCCTTTGTCTGTCATGAATGAAGCATGGAGACAGGCGTATACATGCATGCATGGAAGAGGGAATGATATGGTCATCATTCTGTAATCATTATTAAATAATTTCAAGTATAATATGTATACCCATCTCTCTGGTTTCAGACGAGGACGTACTGATGATGCTGCAGCGCCATTAAAGGCAGGCCACATACCACGGTGGCTGTCAGGATCGAGAAGTAAGTAGTCTCTGGTGCAGCACCGGCCGTGGACACAGCTGAGCTTGTACGTATACTATTGCAAGACCTGCAAAAGCATGCATGCTGTCTGCTTTGCTTTTATCATCCTCCCACATGAATTCAAAAGAACCCAAGAAAGAAAGACAGAGCGCCACCTTTTTTATCTTTAATTTGATGAAACGGCTAAAGCGGTTTTTTTTTTTGAGGGGGGGGGGGAGGGGGGCGCAAGATCAATCGACCGTGAATTACGCATAAATAGATAGATGATAAAATACCCTAATTAATTAGCCGCGTACGAATATATGGAGAGAGGCGATCGATCGATCGAGTGGCACCAGAATGAAAAGGAAGCAAACAAACAGACGTACGCTTGCTTGGGAATGAAAGACCGATTTTGATGAAATGCATGGGTCCAGGAAAAGGATCAAAATTAAAGCTAACTTTGGCTACCTTCAGGTCCAAGGAACCATCTGATCATCTATATATCCCTCTGAATGAACAGTGGGGGGAGTAACAACGTGTGTTCCTCAAATTAATATATATAAATTCAATTCTATAAATATATTAATTAAAACAGATCAGAACAGAACAGAATCAGACCACATCCACATCCACACTCTCGATCACTTTCTTAATTAACTTGCTTTTAATTTCTAGCCGTTGATCCAATGGTGGTCACTTCTTCCACTTTGATTTCCTAGCTACGTACCTGCCTCTCTTTTGCCCTTTGCCCTTGTGGATAGATAGATTTGCTAGCTACTAGCGTTTCTCGATCTCCTTTGATATATAATTCTTCCTATTTAATTATATATAGCTTTTCATCCGATCCCAGCTTGCATGCATATATGGTCGTCCGATCCCCCATCAGTGTGGCCTTCCCAAGGTGAACTCCAGATTGGGTTTGGTGGAGCTGAAATCTGAAAGGCATGATGAGTTCACATCACATAATCTCTCGTGGCCATTTGGGTCCATCTCCTTCTGCAACAACAGGAAAATGGAACGTTTAGTAATTATATTAGATGTTTATATAGTCGATCACTGTCATAACATTAAATACCCCAAAAAATGGCCTGTGATATAGCCACTGTACCTCAAAACTACATTTATCAGTCATCAAACACATCTCAACTACCTATGTACGTACGTCTAATGGTATATATATATAGACTAATTGATCGCAACATGGCGCTTTTGGTGGATGACCAGTGTACAGCACCCTTTGAGACTTAGGAAAGGGTTTTTTGTCACTTCCTCTTCTTTGATTACCCATTAACCTTCTTACCATTCGTGGACACTAGCTATGACCATCCATCCTTAATTAACAATCTCTATCTTGTTAGATCTCATCTGGTGCGTACATCTACTTAATTAATTTAATTTCTTTTTAAAAAAAAGTCAATTTGATCAAATATGTTTATTAAGTAGCTAGTGTTAAGGTTCATGGTAATTAAATCTAGCTAGCTAGCACCAAGCCAGTGAGTTAATGGCCGGAATCTGCCACTGAAAAGAAAAGATGCAATGTTAATTTCCACAAGTACGTACAGATTAACGTGGGTACCTCAAAGGAAAGAATGCTTCCTCTACTGGATTCCCTTGGTGTGGGATGCAACCATCCTTCCCTGCTGCAACAACATCATGGATGGAAAGAATGAGATCTTGTTTCCATTCCTTACATGAAAAAGCGGAAATTTTTTTTTAAAAAAGTTCCTTCTTTCACTCTTAGCTTTGTTGCAGTGATTGGTAGAAAAGTTTGAGTCACCCCATGTGATAGCTAGCTAGCCCATCACCAACAAATAAGAAACAGCATTCAAAAAGACTTGCTTTTAGACCAGTGTGTCTTACCCTACGGGGTCCCCTTCAAAAACTACAAATCCCCCTCATCTTTTGCGAGAGACGACAGTAAGAGGAGGAGAGACAGTCCTCTCCTCCTCTTTTTCAGATTAGACTCCACAGAAAATATGAGAAGATCGATCGATCGAGAATATATGATCAAGAGAGGGCGAAAGGAGGGAATAGTGCGATACTGTCCGTCATATTAGCAATTTCAGAGGTTGATTGGATTCGATGCTCTCCTTCCATGTTTACCTGATCACAGGCAAAGGGAACAAACCCACATGCATGATCTACCCAGAATATATATAATATTTTGCAACTAAGGGATCCAGAATATATGTGTGTGTGTGTGTATTGCATTATCTCTTCTGCTTATTAATTTTTTCGGTCCCCTTCTTCCATCTGTCTCACTTGTCTGTGGTATTCAAACCTTACTAAGACTTTGTTTGGTAAAGTTAATAGGTTAAGTGAACTTGAAATTCAAATTTTTTTGGTTAACATGATTTTTGAGGTAAAAAAAAAAAAAAATTAATGAAAACTTTTAATTTCATTACATCATTTATTAAAATATCTACTTCATATGTACAATAAAAACTTCTACTAACTTTATTCGAAACCTTAGTCTATTTTAGTGCAGAAGAAGTGTGTGCAGAAGCGAGTTAAACTAGAGCATTTTTTAATTGGGGGGGGGATAAAATCTCTGGCATCATAAAAATTTACTTCAAGCAATTATATATGATCATTTTCGCTTAATTGCATATCATTAATTAAAAAACTTCATTTTATCTATGTATGCGTATAAATTAATGTATCTGCGTGTCGTCCTAAGATCGAGAAATAAATAAATAAATAAATCAAAATAAATGTACGATATGTATATATACCTTGAAGAGTTATTGCACCAAAGACCGCTGTGATCGGCATTTTGATTTAGCGACCTTACTGGTTGAGTTGAAGATTCCGATCCCTTAGGGTTGTTTATATCAAGCAAGTTGTCATCAGAGATTTCTCCCGTAGACCCAGTCTCAAATCCATCTGCAGGTTGACCTGAACCAATGAAAAAAAGGAGAGGAAGATTTATAACATAACGAGAAGCTTGATTAGTTAATTATATAGCTATTTAATCCTGATTTTCTTCCGACATTTTATATGGGAATACCATAAATATTGCTAGGAGCTTAATTAATTTGATGGCCCTTACCTGAAGATGCAGCCGGTCTATCCGTGGCCTTCACCGTGCGATACATCTGCAGCAAATTTGGCAGCATATATCGATCAGATATGAGCTCGATCATCCGGCCGGCCACATGCATCATTAGAGGAGGATGAAGCAATAACAGGTACATGCAGCTTGCTAGCCCATACATAAATTAGATATGTACTTTTGCAGATTAATTTTTGGGTTGTTGATTAATTAATGACATGATGATCATTAATTCTTTCTTATGTCAATTAAGCTACCGGTTTGTAGGAAGACTATATATATATTACTAATTAATAACACACATGCATATATATATATATATATGCATCTCACCTGTATGCATGAATGTAAAAAGTGCGATAAATTAATTAGATCCACTTTTGAGCATCCTCAGTGAGATGGTGCAGTTAATCATTCTCTCTATTGTCAGAGAGGCCGGGAGAATAACGTACCGTGAAATAGTTTGGTTGGATAGAAGCAGGAATATATATATATATATATATATATATATATATATCTAGTGAACACAAAAATTATTATTATATATATTAAAAAAAAACATTTCAATATCTCTAGCTAGGTTGAAATCAAGACAAAAATAATATCTAAAAACTTTTAATTTGGAGGAGTATTACTAATAATGCATACCTCACCTACACGAATGTAAAAAGTGCGGAGTAAATGCAAGCCGGATTTTATACACAGCAAGAGGCATATGACTGTTCCTCCATAGAAATCTGTGTAGGACTGGGTAGCCTACTACCACAAGAGATTAATTAGCCATGGCCATGGAGGTGTGAAAGGTATCCATAATTGTGAAATGATGACACAACGTACTATATCGGACTCTTTTTCCCTCTACTCGGTAGCTTTCCTGCTGAAAGCAACCAAATGGTACACACATGTATATTTTCCCAGCTAGTGGAAAAGAGATCGATCGATGGAGGAGATCGAGGAATATATATATATATATATATATGCAGTTTTGAAGCTAAGGTTGATGTCATATCTATCTATATATCAGCAGATTTTTTCCAAAGGACTTGTTATCTCTGAAGATGCTGTTGTTCATAGGGGGATTGGAGTGGGTGAGTGTGATGGATGATGGTGTTTGGCAGTCTTCTTTCCTTCTTTCTTTTTTTTTCTCTCTTCTCTTTTCCCGTATTGGCAGGTGCCGCTGCTGCTTCTAGGCAAAAAGCTGCAGTTCTCGCAAACCTCCAGGAAAGAAAAGAAGAGAGGAAAAGGAGAGAAAGAGATAATGATGGGAGAAAGATGAGGAGAGAATCACGGGAGAAGAAAAATCTTAAAGCAGTACATGCAGGGAAAATAAAATTTAACAGATCGACTCCAATATATATTGGGGAAACAGCTAGCTATATAGCTAGCCATATATATATATATATATATATATATATATGGCTAGAGAAGAAAATATATAAGTCATCGATTGATCGCTGAAATCTCTTAGATCGATTGGACTAGCATGCTCCAAAACCAAACTAATCTGAGGACCCCAACTTCAGACGCGCGATGGAATTGAAGCACCATCTTCGAAATTAAGAGCTAGTTACTCCGGATCCATGGAGCTCAAGAGGATCGAGAAAAAGCTAGGACGTCCAGATCGAACAATAAATCGATGGAAATTAGAGTGATCGAAGAGGAAGAAGCTGAAATATGGCAGAACAGGAGGATCGATCGAGGAAATTTTTTTTCTCCCCAACATCAAGCTAGCTTGCTAGTACCACTTTGAAAAAATCGAAGAAAAACAAAATGATGGATATGTCCGGGAAAGAATCGAAGAAGCAATTAATTATAAACAATGGGCGGAGCATATATATGTATATATGTATGTATATATGAGAAATTGATGGATGGATCACCTGTAAGTGAGATTTCACATGTGCCAAGGTGAGGTCCTTCACATCCATGAGCTCAAGTACCGATTTTGGTGTGGCTCCTGCAAATCCAAGAAATCGAAGCAAAATTAATCCAAACCGATCGAGAGCACACGGACGCCAATTCACTAGCTACATCGATCGATCAGCGCTGGTAATAACACAGTGAGATTAATTGAATTTTTTGGTTTTTGGTTTTTGGGTTTTGTAGGGATGAGGAAGCAGACGTGCTAGCTAGAATATGTACACACTTTCATGGCCACCAAGAAGCTCAACGGCGTGAACGAAGCGCGCATGTAGAGTCGTCGTCCACCGCATTCTAGGCGCTCTCATGTTCCGCTTGGCCGGAAATCTCTGGAAGAACTTGGACCGTGCAACCATCCCGGCGGATGCCGTGGTGAGGTCGATGCAGCCGTTGCCGCCGCCGCCGCCGCCGCCACCACCACCTATGACATGATGATGGCTGCGATGCATGAAAGGGAAGGAAGGTGGATGTTGGTAGAGCGGTATCCCTCTTATTGGCCTCATCGTGGATATGTCCCCGCAGCATCCACCTTGCTGCTGCTGTTGCTGATAAGCACGGAGGTTGTGGAAGACGAGATTGTTGGTAGTGTTCGCCACGTGCGAGCGATTAGAATTGGTAGTGGCGAGGGACAGATCGAAGCTGCCGTTGTCCGGCCGGGAGGCGATGTTGTAGTAGGTACCGGCGTCGGTATTACAGGTGTTGCCGCCATCTCCTCCTGCTGCGGCGGCGGTGTCGGACTCCGGCTGAGACTGCCTCCTCCAGAAGCCCAACTCCAAGCTCTCATCACCTCTCCTCCAGCTGGGTGTGGGGCTGGCGCTGGGGGGGCTGATGTGGAGGGACAAGTCTGGCTGCGCGGGGAACAGCTCCATGGCCTTGCAATGTGGAATTCAGGTACGTATATATGTAGCCGTGGCTGTGTTGTGGTGGAGCCAGGGGGTCAGCCGGCTGCTGGTGGTGCTGTCTGGCAAAGCGCGCTCAGCTTGATCTCCTGCGCTTGTGCAAGTTTCTGGTTTAGGGTTGAGAGGGGGGGATCATGGAGGTAGGAGGCTTGGCCTGGTGTGTTGGGGGGGGGGGGAGTGCAAAGTGAAGTGGTGGTTCCTTCCCTGCGTTGCGTATTCAGTGGTGATGGAAATGTGGGCTAGCTGGATAATGACACTGTGACAGATATGGCTGTGGAGAGAAAGAGAAAGGGGAGTAGAGAATGGAGAGCCCTTGAAAGTGAGAGAGAGAGAGAGGGGGGGGGGGGGTGAAATAATGATAAATATATTAATTCATAAAAATTAATATATTAATTCATAAAAATTAATATATTAATTCATCAGAAATGGTGATAAGATCTTGGTAATTAATATATTTTTTAATAATTTCGTAACTATATTCTTCAGCTTTAATATATGTCACATGTATCCAAATTTTTAATGTAATTATTTAACCGTCGTTGTCAGAGGAGAAAGAGATAAATAAATGAGGCTCCCTTTTACTCTTAACCCCATGGATGATGCATCGTCCTCTCTTTTCCTTGAAAAAAGAGAATGTTTTTGAGCTTTTCTTTTGACTTTTGTACATGTATGCGTGCGTACATGCAAACATGTCCACCTCTTCCAATTATTTCAGTTCCATCCACACGGACCACACTCTATTTTTTTCTTTGCTAATGGTAATATTTTCTATATAATATGCAACAACTTTACATTTAATATTTTAATTTAAAACAATACATACTTAATTGGTCTTCTTTTTTTAATTTTGATAGGTATTTTAGCTTTTATATATATATATAGTAAAAAAGAGTTTGTATGTGCCTACAAAAATCTCTTTTGTAGACACCATCTTATGCTACCTAAAAGATCGAATTACCTGGCTAAAAGATCGAGTTACCTAATTAAATTTTATATATATACACACACGCATGTTCTCAATTAATTGCAATGATTTGGACCATATATCTATCTCTTTCCCCAAGATGGAGTGGAAGAATAATCAAACCATCTATTTATTGGTAGTTTATTAGCAAAGAATAGACAATTCTAAATGTAAATGTGTTGTTGGATCTCAAACGCAACTACGTACGTCCGCAAAGGTATATATGATTGATGGTAAACTAGAGTCCAGGGAATAAGGATTAAGCATCAAAGAAAGCACATCCCAAAATCCAAATTGACTGTCAATGTTACTATTCAAACAAATAAATGCAAATCAATTAGTTGATATTACTGCAAAAATAATGATATCAAGAGTAGCCCCCTAAGAACTAGTTGATCGTAGATAAAAGTGATTAAGATTGGCATATAATCAACAAGTTCAACAAAAGCAATGGTACAACATGTAACAAAAAAGACCCCACTAAAAAGTCACCCTTACAAAATGTCTTCCTTTCTCTTTTCTCAGACTATTTACAAATGTTGGGTCAATTAATCACTAATTTAATTCCTTAATTAATTAAAACCTAATTAGCTTACTTGACTTGAGAGAGAGAGAGAGCAAGATTTTCTTCTAGCTAGAGACATTCGTGAAACAATTCAATTAAAGATAAATTATACAAAATATATGTTTGTAACATTATTGTGCAAGGATCATTCTTTAATTAAAGTGAAATTTGGAAGTTGAATAGTTTTTTAAGCTTATGATTGGATTTGTAACTTGACCTTATTCAAAATGAACAAATTTGAGCAACCTTCCATTGTACACCTACCAATTATTGGGTGTTGTCAATCTTTCTTCCTTTCATTCTCTGATTAGAACTCTATTATTCTTGTACATACGTGTAAGTAGGTAAATCCATATTCATTTATCTGTGATCCATTCTCACACATATATAATGTATTTTTCTCTCACTAATCTAGGTTAATCCTCCACTTTTTCCCTCATCATATGGTTGTTAAAACCCAAATCGTGGACTGAGCGACTCTCTTTGATGATCACATACCTCACCAAAGAGAAATAGTGGAAGAAGAGAAGAAATCACGCACAAATTTACGTAGTTCGGCAACTACCTACTCCACAGGTGTTGGTACTCTGTAATCTCACTATTGCAGTGCTTAGATACAAGTTACAATTGGGTCTACTTATAGGCAACAGTCTCATGCAATAACCCTAGACAATCCATCCAGTTTAGCATAAACCAGACGTGCCCGACAGACCGTTTGGCCTAAACCTTACGCCACTTGCATTTGGTTTAACCTGAATGTTCTAAACTTTGTGTCTAATCTAGCATCAACCTGATGTCTAGACCATCCTGTCTGTCCTTCAACTGAAATTTCCTGCAACCTCCAATTTAACCAATCTCTCTCTACTCAAAGGTACTCTCCACACCTGATATCCCAACAATCTCCTACTTGGAGACTTACTTCAGAGTAACTACTTGGATTCCATTATGCCTCTTGAGAGATTCTTTTTGCACCATCACTTGTCTCCATTCTTCAAGTCACTTGGAGACCAACTAAGGTCATACACAATCTTAGTTTCTACACACTCAGCACCTTAGTTAGCATATTTGTTGCATTCTCAGCTCTTACTACTTTCTATAAAATTAGATTGTTGTTCTGAATCTCTTCTCTAATAAAATGGAACTTCATTCTGATGTGCTTTGATTTGGAGTGAAACTTGAGGTTTTCAGCTAGATAAATTGCACTCTGACTATCACTGTAGAGCACACTTCCATCTTGTCTATAACTTAGCTCTTGCAAAAGACTTTCTAACTAGATCCTCTCTTTTAAAGCTTTTGAAATTGCCACATACTCGGCTTCAATAGTTGAAAGTGAAACTGGACCTTGGAGTTTGGACCTCCAACTCACTATAAACCCTCCCATGTTGAAAATATAGCCTGAGGTGCTCTTGCTTTTGTCCAACTCTCCTCCTAAGTCTGAATCTACATATCTAATCAGTTTATTTTCTCCTCTCTTAAAGCACAGTCCCACATCTAAAGAATTTCTAAGGTACCTGAGTATCCATTGAACAGCCCTCCAATGTTTTGCACCTGGATCAACCATGTATCTACTCACAACTCCCACAACATGTGCTATATCTAGTCTTGTACAAATCATGGCATACATTAAGCTTCCAACAGCTAAAGCATAGGGCACACTGGACATCTATTCTCTTTCTTCTGTAGTCCTTGGTGACTACTATATTGTTAATTTGAAATGAGACCCTAGAGGTAATTCAATCTTTCTTCCTTCTGACATATTGAACACACTCTCTCTAAGTACCTTTCTAGTTCAGCTTCAATGTCCCGACAGACCTATCTCTAATTATTCTCATTCGAAGGACCTATTTAGCTTCACCTAGATCCTTCATGTCAAACTCATTTGACATTTGTTTCTTTAATTACTTTACTCTTTTCCAACTGAAACTAGCAATTAACATATCTACATAGACTAGTAGAATGACATAACAGTCATCACACTATTGTATATAACAGCAATAATCTGTAATACACCTTTTGAAGCCAATGGTACTAATGAAACTATTAAACTTTTTGTACCACTGCCTAAGAGCCTGTTTCAAACCATATAGACTTTTCTGTAATCTACAAAATAGATTTTCTTTTCTTCCTCCTCCAACTACAAATCCTTTTGGTTGCTCCATGTAAAACTCTTCTTCCAAATCTTTACGAAGAAAAGCTATCTAGAAACAGATCTTTTGCAGCAACAATATTTAACACCAATCTCATTGTGGTCATTTTCACTATTGGTGAAAATACTTCAGTGTAATCAATATCTTGGATTTGCTAAAAGCCCTTAACTACCAATATGGTCTTGTACCTTTTCCTGTCATCTGCTTCTTCTTTTAATCTAAACACCCACTTATTTTTTAGAACTTTCTTTCCTGAAGGTGGTGGTGTTAGCTTTCAAGTTCTATTTTTCTACAGAGATCTCATTTCTTCCTTTATAGCTAACTCCCACTGCTTTGCATCACTAGCCTTAATGGCTCCAATGAAGTTCTCTTGTTCACCATCATCTATTAACAGAAGATAGTTGAAAGATGGTGAAAATCTTTCTAGAGGTCTAGGGACTCTAAATGATCTCCTAGGTTAAGGAGTGACCACATGCTCCTCCTGTTGTTGTTGTTGTATCTCTTCTTGAGGTTGATTTTCCTTTTCAACCTCCTCCTAGATAACATCAACTGGATCTGCATCTAAACTGATGCCTTCAACCATCTATCCAGAATTTTCTTAGCCATCTCCATCATTTTCTGCACTATTTTTGTGCTTATACATTCTTGACTCATCAAATGTGAAATCTTTGGTTTTAACTATTTTCTTGGCTTCTTCCATCCAAAACCTATAATCAAAATAATTTTTCCTATAACCTATGAAATATCCTTTCTGTGCTTTTGAATCTAATTTGTCTCTCTTGTCATTGCTGATATATACATAAGACATAAATCCAAAAAATTTCAAATGAGCATAGCTGACCTCCTTTTCTATCCACAGCTCTTTTGGAATTTTAAACCCCACTAGGACTGAAGGTCCTCTATTAATTAAATATGTAGCAATACTTACAGCTTCTACCTAGAATGATTTAGAAAAACCTACATGTAATCTTATGCTCCTAGCCCTCATATTCATGGTCATGTTCATCCTCTCAACAACATCATTTTGCTGTGGAGTCCCAATAACTATCATCTACCTTTTAATCTTATGCTCTTCATAGAAATTAATAAATTCATTTCTATCATATTCTCCTTCATTGTCAAATCTAATGCACTTGATTTTCTCACCAGATTGATTTTCTACTTCTACCTTTCATTTCTTGAAGACTTGGAAAACTTCAAACTTGTACTTGAGAAAATTAACCCATGTATACCTTCCTTATACAGTCATCAATAAAAGTGACATAAAATTGAGAGCCACCTATGGAACTTACAGGGGCAGGTCCCTATACATTAGTATGGACAAACTCTTGGACTTGGGACCATGCACTAACTTTGAGAAGCTCACTTTTTTCTGCTTGCCCAAAATGTAGTCTTCACACATCTCCAAATTGACTTGCTTCAACATAAGGATTTTTTGATCTATCATTAGCATTTTCAGCCCCTTTTCATTGAGGTGTCCCATCTTATTACGCCAGAGTGCAGTCTCATCAATGTTGCTCACTATTACAATGGAGTCTTCTTGATCATATGTCAAATATAAGGTGTCTGTTCTTTGTCCATTAGCTATAACTCTTGCACTTTTTTGTTACCTTCCACTTGCCACCACCAAAACCTACATGGTAACCATTATCATCTAGTTGACTGATGGAGATTAAGTTCTTGGCCAAATCTGGAACATATTTGACCTCTTGTACCTCCCACAGACCTTACCTGGTTCTTATATGAATCTCTTCTCTGTCCAACACATCTAGACTTGAATAATCTGCAAGATATACTTTCTTGACAGGTGTTGCACTATAATTGTGCAACAACTCCCTCTTGTAAGTAGTATGGAAAGAAGCTCTGAAATCTAACACCCAAGAGTCTATTGAACTGTCCACATAGCAAACTAGGGTCTCATTTGAATCTTCAGAAATTGATTTAACCCTTGATCCTTCAGGAGCTTTTCCCTTGCTATTTTTCCTTAAAGTACTACATTGTGACTTGAAATACCTCTACTATTCACAATTCCAGCACTTAATGTCAAATCTAACCTTGCTAGCCCCACTAGATTTAGATTTTCCCTTGGATTTCCTCCCCCTAGACTAACTTCTGCCTCTACTCTCTACACTGAGGGTTGAAGTTGAGGCTTCTGCACTACTTCTCCAGCGGATATCCTCACTCAAAACTAAGTTTGTAATGTTGCTCATGCTCAGTTTACTATAACCTAGTGAATTACTCACATTGGTCACTACTACTGACAAACTTGAGAGCAATGAATACAACAAAATTAAAACCCTAACTACATCATCGAACACTATATCTATTGAATCTAATTGAGTTAAAATAGTGTTCAGCTCATTCACATAACTTGCTACACTAGCACCCTCTCGCATCTTTAAATTAAAGATTCTATGTATAAGGTATACCTTATTTGATGCTGTTGGCTTCTCATATGTTTTTGATAGAGCCTTTATCAATCCTACAGTTGTCTTCTCTTTTACAATATTAAAAGTTACATTCTTTGCGAGGGTTAATCTCACCACTCCAAGCACTTGACAATCCAACAACTATCATTCCTCATCATCCATCTTTTCTGGCTTCTTTCCAAGCAACAACTAGTGTAATTTCTTCTGATACAAAAGATCCTCTATTTGCATCTTCTAGAAATTGAAATCTGTTCCATCTAACTTATCGATCTTCACCTTCCCATCCTTTAGTCATTTCACTCTCATTGTTCTACCACACCAAACTGCACAATACGTTCTCCACAAACCTAAACCTTTGATACCAATTGTTGAAACCCATTTCACTCTCACGAAGAGAAATAGTGGAAGAAGAGAAGAAATCATGCACAAATTTACGTGGTTCGGCAACTGCCTACTCCACAGGTGCTGGTACTCTATAATCTCACTATTGCGGTGCTTAGATACAAGTTACAATCAAGCTTACATATAGGCTACAGTCCCATGCAATAACTCTAGATAATCCATCCAATTTAGCATAAATCGGACATGCCCGGTAGACCGTTTGGCATAAACCTTATGCCACTTGCGTTTGGTTTAGCCCGAACGTGTGACGTCTTCTGCATTGGGTATGGCTGGAGCTCTAGCCTGTCTCGACATTACGCCCTCCGCGTCCTATCTGGCCTAAACCTTCCAGCCTCTACGTCATGTTTAGCCGCACCTTGTCACCAACCTAAACGTTCCAGACTCAACGTTCTTTCTAGCCTAAACATTATGGCCTCAATGTTTTGTTTAGCCTAAACATTCTAGACTCTACATCTGGTCTAGTGTCAACTTGACGCCTAGACCGTCTTGTTTGTTCTTCAACTAGAATTTCCTGCAACCTCCAATTTAACCGATCTCTCTCTGCTCAAAGGCAATCTCCACACCTGTTATCCCAACAATGGCATCAAAGCCTAAAATACCTTAATCTTGCCATTGGCTAAAGATATCCTCCAAAACCTCCTAAAAGCCTTTAAAATGGATATCTACACCTTTTCTTTCCTTTGGTTGACCTTCATATAGACTCGATTGCCATTGTCACCCTTTGATGAGGGTTGTGTGGCTCTTAAATCCCTTCTTATAGGTTGTTCTTCTCTTATGTTGGCACTCCTGGCTTGAAGAGGGAATATACAACATTTTCTAAGGTCATCGATCTCTTCTACTACAATTTGTTTCTAGGGCCATGCTTAGAAATTATTAAGAAGCTTTACAACTAGTTCGCTAGAAAATGACAATGGATAAGGAAAGTGGAAATTAACCTTGCGATCACACGGTACTTGGGAGTTAGCCTATCATATAGAGGTTAATAAAATCACTTATAAATGTGTATATATACACCATCAAGTACAAACTTAATTACAATGTTGTAGATAGATACAAAGTATGATTGGTGGAACACAATTTTACATAGACATATGACATTAACTAGCTATGTGAAGACGTTTTCAACATTGCCCACCTTAATTCAATTTGGGTATTCCTCTCCATTGTTTTTAATCAATCATGAGAATTGTATTAGCTTGACATTGCAAGAATTAATGTCTTTATCTATAGTGATTTGACCAAACAAGTATACATAGGATAATCTCATGGCCAGATATATTATTTAAGGGGAGAACTGACCAATATACAAGCTATAATATTTTTAAAAAGGTGATTTATGGTTTTAAGTAAAGTCCACATGCATGATTTGAAAAGTTTAAGAATTAAGTTATGATTGACGGAGACTTTCAATGGTGTGTTGTGGAATTGACATTCTATGCAATTACATAAGAAACTAATCAGAGGATCGATGTGTTGTATTGGCATTTATGTTATAATAATATCTTGATTACAAATAGTGATGTCAAGGCAATCAAGAGCTAGTACAAGGATGTATGTTAGAGTTTTCCCATCTAAGAGATACATTGCCAATTTATTGCTTCGACATACATTGGTAGATGATGATAATGATATGGTACGGTGGTGGAAACGGCGGCGACATATGAAAACTAGCTAGAGCTGGTCCCCTAGAAAATTTCCACCTCGATCAATTCGTGTGCGGTTGTGGTCCAGATCTAATAAACACACATTAAATGGTGATCTAAGAGAAGAGAAGAGAAGAGAATAGAAGTTTTGGTTTCCATCACCCAATTAAAAAGGTCGCTGGCAAGTCTCTTTGTATGTATTTAATTCTATAGATATATATATATACACACACTCCTTTCTTTCTTTCTAGCTTTATATATGTTTAAGCTTAATTAGGTATACTATATATATATGCCGTTTTAATTAGATGTCGATCCGTCCCAATTAACTTTCTTTTAGGTATTCCGGCCAGTCGACAAATTTCATGCGCGGTACGTATTATTGTATGCAGAAATTCAGGGTATCGCGTTGACAAACCATGCATCTATATATATATATATATATATATAGATATATAGATATATGCCTGCAGTATCATATATATATTCGTGTGCATGCTAATAAAGTGAATTAAATTGGAACCAATTCAATCTGCAGATGCACATGGAGGCAAGGGATGGGATTAAATGTCTCTCTATCATGTGGGCGTTTGTTGCGCCGTGTTTATTATTAATCAGTAGCAGTGGTGCGGGTAACAAGGCAGGGGATCGATACATATATATATATATCCTTGGTTTGTAGGTTAAACAATTACGGTCGTATGCATGTACTTGGGTCCACATACAATTAATAATATCGGTTTCATCTATGAATGGATCAGTCAATGCCAACTTGACATCACAAGGATGGATTTGCAACTTGTAGCTTGAGATGGAGCCTGTACGATGTCCACAAATTTTTAAGTAGCTGCGGGATTCCAATCTACCACACACGTTTTTATCCCTTTCAAGAAGAGAGAGATCGAGTCAAATACCCCAGAAACGGCCGGTGTGCATCCCCAATTAAGCCCTACCTAGCTTCATCATGCATCCATGTTTTGCGAATAATATATATATATATATGAAGTAACCGACATCGATCGTAATTATATTTATATATATATATACATACATACGTACATATGTGCATGTTTATATTTGAGTGCACGTACGAGGAACGATCGAACAGATCAAACTAAACAGCTAGCTAGCTAGTAGTGGTCAAGTGAGGATGATGAATCGATGATAGAGATATATATATATATATATATCGATCTGCACGTACGAGACCCAAAAGTACGTACTCGGCCGGCCTTCTAGGGTTATTTTTAAAAATGTATAAAGATCGAACTCTTTCTCCATCTCATTGCTAGTAAATTAGTTTTGAAATAGAATTTTAACAAGTTGAAGTTTTGATCATCGGGCTGGGGATCGGAGTACGTGATTAATTAACATCCGTCCTGCTGATTGTATATGTTTTTCTAGCTAGCAGCTGCATGGTTGAAATTATATTAATCTGCTGCAGATCGATCGAACTAGAGGGTCCTATTGACGTAGGTCCAAAATCTCAAGGGGCCAGCATGGAGTATCTTTGAAAATCTACAGTTTCCTCCCTGCCAAAGGGAGTAGTCCATTCAACTGCTCACCCCCACCCCCCCACCCTTCTTTCCTTCCACCCTAACTTAATTAATTATAAAACCCTTTTTGATCAGAACTAGCTAGGGTTCATCTTTAATTTAATTCTTTTAACATTAATTTGCTGGGTATATATATAGAGAGATATTCGATCAATTGGTTATTATTAATTCTTGGCATGCATGCAGGTCAATATAATTAAGTTTAGAATGAGCTGATTTTTGTAAGCAAGAAGATGCAAAATTAAAGCGTATATATTATGACATTAATTATAAACCTTCACTTGGAGGACAATGTCGAGGATATGATGGAATTGTTCGATCACATGGAAAGTGAAATCCAACCACCGACAAGGAGCAATAGATCATATGCATCGATCCCGTCGGTCAATAACCAGAGTTTACACTTTCTCCTTTTCTTTGGATTGATGAGAAGAAAAATGATCCCAAGAAGGGTGGGTGTGAGAAACAGGAACAGGATCGATCTTGACGTCTAAACTGCAAAATAAAACAAACTAATGCACTGTTGAGCTATTATTTCATGTTGTGTGTGTGTGTGTGTGTGTAATTTCGGCATATATGGAGCTAGCCGTTGGTACCCGAGGTGGGTACTTACAATATTAATTAATTGCTTCAAAATATATAGATTATTAGTCTTACATGTCCACGAGATCGAGATATATATATACTGGTAGCTAGCAATATATATATTAATTTCTTAACAGGCAAAGATAAAAGTAAACATTCGGCTCATCTTAATTAACTCAATTAACAAATCCATAAATGAGCTAGCGAGTTAATTGGGTGGCCGTGCATCATGGAATAAGCTGGTTAACACACCAGACCCACTCCTAGCTGGTATTTACCACAATTCAAAGAAAACAATGGATTATATTCTTGAACCGCACCTTAATTTACCCACCGAACAAATTAATTAAATGAATGGGAGGAAATGAAAAGAAACAACAACCAAAAACAAATAGCATTTCACTACGCAACGACCGTCACCCCTTACAAAGGAATGATCGTTAATGGTGATCATCATTAAACTTTTGCAGAGCACACAATCCAGAGGTTGGAAGGATTATGCACAGAGAATCAACATGCAGTTTTTGTTCCTAAAGTCGTCGTGTTAATTGAATTGCCAACTCCAACTGTAGATTGTTGTATTCTGTAAACTGTAGTTAGAACCCGATTAGAAGTGCTGGGTTTAATTTGTCTTGAATGAAAAACAGATCGTGAGCGATCATCGGAAACATTATTGTCCGCCAATGGCCGGATCGATATAACCTCTTTGGACCTTTCCCTTCCTGCAAATTACACGTTGTGGCATCACCCGAGAGAAAAAAAAACATGTAACAATTTCACCTTGACAATTAAGATGATCGCATGTGCAAAAATCAGGCTATATATATATGTAACAGAAAATGATGCCCATGCCAATAGAAATCCAAAATCCACATCAAGAAATAAATAAATAAATTGATCTCAACACACTATAAATAAATTGATCTCAACACACTACAAGAAAGTCGTCCTTGAGTGATGGATGTAATCTGTCACTAAAACCACCTTTTCTTGTGGTGACATTTAACAATAGTTACTAAAATTCATTCCTAAGTGGCTGAACCATTGGCTTAGTCGACAAGGAAACAATGAAGATTTAAGGCATAATCCTATAATGTGAGATCAATTGTACGTGTGAATCTTTTTTCCCCAAATACTTTTGTCTATCATCAAATAAATCCTCAATGAAATTAATTGTATAGATTTAAATTTTTTCTTGTAATTTCTAACCAAGCAATTTAAGCCTACCTCTACATCTTTTAACCTTTTTTGTACTAATTAATTTTCTTTTCTTAACTAATGTATTCCTTGATCTTCTAAGGATCGTATTACTTAAGTCGATCTTCTCTATTCTTATCTTCAATAGCTGCAACTCCTATTATCCTCTAAATAAAATCATTTTTGACTACTCTTAAAGTATTACTACTCATCCATTTAAACATACATATTTCAACAACATTAGCTTTTTACATATAATCATACTGTACAGTATAACACTTTCTTATAGAATTTTCCTTTTTAATTTTAAGGATACCCTCTTATCACACAACACTCTAGAAGTATTTCTTCTTCACTTTCTCCAACCAACTTTAATCTTATAAATAACATTATTTATAATTTTACCATTGCTACTTAGTTTATAAGAAAGCATCGATCAAAGAATACAACAAAATCATGTGAATCAGATCAACATATGAATGTAGTGCCCTAACTCACCATGCAAACCATCAACAGAATCAGAATAAAAATATACCTGTTGGCAAGGAACATTCCTAGTCACTATATATAACAGTGTTGGAGGTAGTTCTCTTGCCTGTTTTCACAGTTGATCTAGGTTTAACTCTGAATTTCTAACAATCAAAGCTACCACTGCCACTCATAGCAACGGGATCATGTAAAGAATCTCCGGCCGTTAATTCTTAAACAGTTCCCAGATGACAGTGGCAGATCCAAATGTCCATCCTCCCCACTGTTTCTAGAGTTAACACAGGCCTGAGTGAAAAATGAAAAGGTAGTGTGAACTTAATTTATGTTAAACTGGCACTAAAATAAAATCTTCTACATATTATAATAGAATGTTCACATCAATTATTAGGATGCTCTGGTACACTTGCTCAACTAATGAAAACTGTGCAATTATTCAAAGACTTACTTCACCGTGCATAGAGTTCTCGTCTAGCAACAAAGACAAACTTGAAGTAGATGACAAAATGGTGGTTTTTATGATATCATGCTCTATAAATTTCTTGCCATTCTAGAATATCATCCAGAATATGATTAGCTTCTGGCAATTCCAGGTCTTCGAAAAACCTCTGCATTTGGTTTACAACTACTTTGACAGCTGGAACCTCTTCATGATCGGCACAGATGGATGCATTTTGGCTGATAGACTGACCATATATTAACTTGCTGTTTTTCTAGATTCCTAATTAACTTCATCAAGTATTCCACAATCTTGTTCAAATTTTTCTGAAACAGCCTCCAAATCTAATATATTCTCACTTGTAAAGACAGGACGAAAAGGCACCTCCTATTTTCATTTTCTTAATTCCACAACAAAAGATTGTGTCAATTAAAAAGATTCAACCTACAAAAAATAGGTGAATGTTAGAAAGCATGACAGATTAGTAACCACTCTTATACAATGGTGTAAGCAGATAGGATAATCATGACAGTTACATTTCACATAACCTACGTAACAATCATGTTTAATTGCAGATTCTGTAAATTATTGTTCCTTCATAATCTGGAGAGTGGCACAAATGAGCTCCTTTCCTTAGCAGTGTTTTCCTCACATGGTGATGGAAGTGCATTAAACCCACAAATGCAACCTTAGTGTAGTTGCAAAAACTCATATCTTCCCTTTAAAAGACCAGACCTGTCGATGACTGATCATAGAGAAGCAAAGCTTCTTTGCAAAGAAGCTCCTCGTAAGGAAGAGCGTTGGCTGGCCACAGCCCCCATCGAAAACCAATCACAGACAGCAAAATGCACGGCTTCCCCACGATTGAAACCTAAAAATGAAACATGATAAATGGAAATTTTAATAACTAGCCAAGAGCACATGCATATCACAGAAGTACAAAATTCAGTTGTAACTTGTCATGGCTAAGTCCTGCATGATATACTCGAGGAAAGGTGATAGCAAACTCTCCAGGTTTTGCACAGCCTTGTACACAGGAACACCATGTTCTAACAGTACATTTGAAGGAAACATGTCGTCTTTCCCACAAGCACATCAAATGCAGCATCAATTCCATCATTGGATAAAATTTCATTGGAATATACATGCTGTTGAACAACCTTTTCAAAATCAAGGGCTGTATGTCAAGGGATTCCATACCAAGTTTTGGATGCCCCACAATGATGATAGTTGACGCTGCAAGATGGAATGCAAAATGTTACATTCCTTAGATAGCGAAAATTTCAATTAAATGAATATCAGGGGCCTACTTTGTTGTATACCTGTATAGGTAATGATCTTCAACACGCCAGGCAGACATACTGAATAGCATTCCAATGTATAACAATATTGGTTCCGTTACTCCCTGATAAGAACCAACAGAACTGATTATAAAAAGTATCTTTAATTCAGCAGACTATGGAAGAGGAGAAATGCTGCTGGAAAAGCTGACCCTAGAAGATGTAATATATATAGACCTGGGTGACGAAAAAACTTCTGATCATAAGATATAAGAGCAATCAATTATTCAGCAAAACACTTGTTGAGAGACCATGAATTTGTCATGTAAAATGCC
Source organism: Amphibolis antarctica (assembly GCA_024699675.1). NCBI lineage: Eukaryota > Viridiplantae > Streptophyta > Magnoliopsida > Alismatales > Cymodoceaceae > Amphibolis > Amphibolis antarctica. The sequence continues at coordinate 11,705 of JAMKPZ010000537.1, read as the reverse complement.
TATACAGTACTTCATCAAAATATCGGTGGACTGCAGAAACATGCAAAGAAGAGACAATTGTGATAGATCAGGGCCCAAGAATCTAGCTATTTTACCACCACACAAGAAACAGAAATTCACAAAAACCAAGTAAATTGTAACATTACGAATGCCCCCTCTCCTAAAGAAGCATAATACATTGTAATATTGGTAGATAAAAGAATACTAAGTTAAACGGATATTTCAGGACCTATTCTTTCTTGAACAAACAATCTCAACAGATTACTGGGGTAAAACTATTGAATGGATCAACAGAAGAACATCTCACCATCAAGTTCCATGGGCTTTTTCCAAGAGGATCAATGGGAGAAGATGAGAAGACACTACCATAATATCACGTGCATATTCAACATACTCTGTCTTTCCATAAATTATTTGATGCCAAAATTCCTCTTCCAAATACTTTGCTGGAAGATATCCAATACTAGAATATCTTTGCGAAAATACTTTATTTGTCATCTTCTCGTATTCACAGAATGTATAATTCCTACAGAAACATGCAAATTTTCGTTTTTTCCCCAAAAGAAGGGATTAAGTCTCAACGACAGCATGGTCGTTACCTTATACTCATAAAAAAGGTCATCATGTCAACTGCATCCCACTCAGCAAGCCTATGAGGTTGTACTCGATCTACTTGTAAACTTGAAGTTGGATTTCTCTTTCATCAGTACCATGCCTGCAGAAACTGAAGGAATTGTTGGAGAAATGATCTTGCATATACCTGCAAAGGGTATAAGATAACGTAAAAGCATTAGAAGACCCTGAATCAATGTAAACAAAGAAACTATCATAGTATCATGATCAACCACTCTAACTTCCATTATTTGGTCAGATATGAAATTAGAATACACAGAAAGATGAACCAAACTGCCATGTAAGCAGGTCAATAAGATATCAATCATAGATGAGCCATAGTTCGTACGTTTAATAAAACGTGAGTTTGATCAAAAACATATGTATGTGAGTAAATATAATGTGTCAATGCCAGTATGCATATCATGAAAGAATTACGATTACAAGAAATTCAATGTTGACATCACATCCAATATAATGAATTCAACATGCAGCAAATAGGTGGCAAATGGCAGATTTATATTAGAACACATGTAATGGGTAAACTTATGAATATGAATTAATGAATTGGATGGAATAGAAATAAACTACTACCAGGAAAGAAACATACAATGACAAAAGGGAGAAACTAATAGTACCAAACTTTGAAGCAACTGGTGCAATCTTCTGCAAATAAACCGTAGGATCTTCAAGCTCCTCTCTTGTGGAGCAAAGCAAGTGGCAAAACACAAGGCAATCAGTTATTTTATTTGTCTAATCCAAATTAGACGTATCATATTTCCCCAATATGTCCTTTGAAGATTCATCCTTAACATTGAAGTATTCAGTACTATAATTATATGTTTCTGCATTTTTTTGCAATTTCATTCTACAAGACACAGGGGCTCTCAAAGCATCTCCTCCGATCCACTTTTGATCATCATACTAATGACATTTTAACTTCTAATATGTTTCCCAACATTAAATAGCAGCTTTTACTTTAAGAATTTCAATCTCACTTCTTCTCTAGGCAAGAGCATGTATTCAACCTGATACAATATATAGATAGCGAATGAAAAAATGATATGTTGAACAAGCACCCATTCCAGACAACATAAGAACATGATGAGCATTCGTCTGAAACTTTCAATAACTTCAGATAGTGGTAGAAGTGGTAAGTACACAAATTCTAGACATTTCAAGGTCAGTTGAAGAATTCACAATGTCCCTAGTTGATGGCCCATTAAATTATAAAAATATCTATTCCCATTTAGGTTCGAGGCCACAACAATTCCAATCATGGTATAATCATATACCAACTAGAATATGCACTTTTGATTCTATGATTCAATGGATACGCTTATTATAACATTAACTATTTTAAACCCATTGTAATTATTTTCACTTATGGTTTCCATCTTGTAACGTTTCACAACACTTTCATTCTCACATCAAAGTTAATTCAAACATTGATCAATCTTCAAAACAAAACAAAACCTTTTGTTAATCTGCTGTACAAGCTAAAAAACCATCCCTCAATAAACATGAAAGGAAATCATCATTTTGTGTGACAGTAAAATACAAATCGTATATTTCAATACTGCATATAGATAACATATAGACGTTGGAGATGTAGAATGTAACGTTTTTGTTAGGAAAATCCTTATGTATTGGTTTTGATGATGAATAAATTTATAACGATTGATTATTTTACAACATATTATAATGTTTGAAAAAATTTATAATATTTGAATAATGATTAAATATTTCATAATGCTTAATATCTTATTTAAGTTCATATTTTGGCAAGCAATTATTGAAAATGAGTTATCAATTTAAGGTTCAGTTTTAGGAGGCACAGAAGACCAGAAGTCAAATCTGATCAACTGGATGTTTAAGGTCATAGACGACTTGACTTGACAGTGTGAACCACCAGAAGCGCTAGAATATCCAAAATACCAGAAGTAAACCCCAGACTTCTTATACTTCAACCCTACTGGATTACGTTGAAGCAACTGGTGCAATTGAACCTATGGAACTAACCTTCTCGGACAGTCATGCAAAATGTCCCAAAGCCCCGTGAAAAGTTACAGATAACCAGACCTTTTATAACAGATGACCGAATCCCAAATTAGTTTTTTTTTTTTTCTGTCCAAAGCTTATGCTTAATTTCCTCCGTATACCAAAGTTAAATCCACAGAATACTAGAGTAAAATTCCACATTACCAAAGTACAATTCTACAGCACTAGTCTATGGGTGTGTTCATGAACGAGTAACTCCAACTTTCCGTAAATTCTCATGTCATCATTATTGTACAAATTCTATATACAAACTTTCACCTAATAATTTCTAATGCAGTTCCAATATTATTTACGAAAATACTCTTAACTCCAATTCTCTACAATTGTTAGAGTTAAAATACGTTGTTATCAAATGAGACCTAAAACCCTAGACATTTAGAACCGAACCCTCTCAGTTAAACTGTACCACACTAACGACTACATGTCCGTGTAAATAAAGATCTCAAAACACCGGATCAATATCCCAACATTCTAGAACAGAATCTCGGAACGCTTTACTAAAATCCCGGCAATTTGAACTAGTTTTTCCAAAGGAGCGTACTGCTCATACCACAGGGAATCTCGGATTCCCGAACTTATGCTTCCCAGACTGCCATACTTAATTTTCCGGATTACCGTTCAAAATTTTAATAAACAACAAGTACCATATATTAAGATTTGTGTTTTGAAATTGTCCTTTTGGTTGTTAACAGTTGCAGATGACTGTGCTGTACAAAATTCCTTCACCTGTAAAGTGTAAAACGAGCATAATCGAGATTCCAATTTGAGCAAGTGTATATTAGTCATCGACAATCACTACTGGCTAGAATGGTAATGGCTCGATGTACAAGGTTTGAACAAGCTAGTGTGAGAGGACATACGACTACTCCATGCATGTTTATCATTTTAAGGTAAGAGACGAGAGACGAATGAAATGCAGGCAATAAAAACATCCAATTTTTCTACAAACAAAAAAGAAGAAGAACCCAACCTTTCTTCAATTCATCGAACATGCAAAGCGAACCAAAATTTGAAATAGAAGAAGAAAACAAACCGGAAGCAGCACCGCAAGCAAGAGCGAGTGGGTCTTAACAATCGTGGTCGTCCAACCTGCACTTTCACATTTTGAAAGTGGAAAAAAGTAATTTATAGTTGAAAAAGAGAAAAAATGATTTTGATAATAATAAAAAGTAAATTAAAAAATATAAATATTATTAAGAAAAATATTTCTATAAATTAAAAATAAGAAAAAGTGAAGGATCTTCACACTCAACAGTTGCGCCAGCCGCCCATCCCCCATCCTCGTCCCGGGCAACGGTGACGCTCCAGGAAGGCCATCCCCCATCCTCGTCCCGGGCAACGGTGACGCTCCAGGCAGGAAGGCCATCCCCCATCCTCGTCCCGGGCAACGGTGACGCTCCAGGAAGGCCATCAAACTTCAGGTGTTGGGATTGTCCGACCCGCCTTCTGCAGGACCGATGATCCGTCCTTGGGTCTTCTGCTCTTCACTTTTCTTTTTTTCCTCGGTAAAATATGTGAAGCGAAAAAGTGCCGTTGGATTGAGAAGACGTTCATTGATTTATTATCTGAAGTACGAACAGAACACTAGAGATAAATATTGTGAATTGTTGTAAGACATTTAAATTAATTCGCTTCCATTCGTAAATACCATAAATCAAAATTAATTTTGATAACAAAGTTGACTTTTAAGTACGTGCAACAAAAAATATCGTTTCTTGTTGTTTGTATGGACTACAAAGTTGACTTACATTTTAAATGCGAGAATTTATTTTAAAAGAAAATCAACTTTAAAATTTAAATTACAATTTCTAATTCTTGAAATTGTATTGAAACAACTTTTTGTAAAAACAACATCGAAAAAAAGAATTTTGGTTTAAAAATCACATTGGTTTGTTTCAATTCTAAATTTAAAAAAAATTTATTTTATTTTACAAATATTTGTTCTTATTTTGATTGAATTTTAACCAAAAAAAGGCTAAGCATCCATAATTAGAGAGGAATTGTGAGAAATTAACTCATTCATTCAGAAGAAATACATATCACGTATCGTTCACTTTCTATTACTTTTAGTTTCTAAAAATATTTTTATTTTCATGATAATATTTATATTTTTAAATATAATTTTTTTATCAAAATTACTTTTATTTCTTCTCATATTTCAAAATTATTTATTTGAAAATTACTCTTTTTTTTGTTACATTTAAGAAGAACTGTTCTAAACAATTTTGGAAGATAAAAATTGGTATAAACAGACGCACATTGAGTTACCGATGATGAGAAAGACGGAGAAAGTGGCAGCTTTTCTCCACCCGTGAAGTAACGATGCATCTGATCGAAACCCTACTGCGGCCACACGCACCGAGACGGGGAGCAAGCAAGACTAGAGGATGTATCAATAAATATGTAAAAGGGGAAGTTTCTCGAGGCAATTGACATTGTAGGTGGAGAGAGAGTGATGAGTCTGCTCACTGTTCACTGCTCACTGCTCACTGTTCACTGTTCACTGCTCACTGCGGGGGTGCAGTGCAGGAAGTGGTTGGAAAGGGAGGGAAGAACAATAAATAAAATACCAAAAGGCCAAGGGAGAGGAAGAGGAGGAGGAAATGAATTGAATGGGTGGAGGGTGCGTGTCAGGGCGGAGTAGTCGGGTGGTTGATCGCCATCAATTTTAACGAGGCGGGGCGCACAGAAACAGAGGACGTAAATACGCCCACCAACCACAATGAATTCACAACCACCGGCACAACTTCATTTCAAGACGACAGCGTTCATTTGACCAAACAAGCTGACAAGAAGGAAGTCAATTCCCGAACCAACATCGATCCAACGCGACAGCGCATGTACAGATCCGATCCGGTTCGTTCTTGACTCCCCTCCCCCGTCACCCTGACAACAGCCCTAACCCTAAACCCTACTTAAAACACATACCAGCATCCTCATCATTATTCCGTACACTAATCAAACCTTCCATTGAACACCACCCGCTTGCTTCGTCGCCCGGCAGCCGCACTCTATCTCCCTTCCACCCGAGACAAGAAGATTCCGATTTCCGATTTCCGATCCACCGACCCCCGCCCTCCCTCGTCTTTCCATGTCAAAAAAAACTGGAAGATCAACCTATCGATCGTAAGGATAAAGTCCAGCCGACCCAAGCCTCTTGTGTCGTCTACTAAATGACGTAAATGCCCTCGACGCTCCGAGGGTATTCTCGTCATTTAAAAGATGGGCGGGGGTCTGGCAGATGCTGCGGTGGAAGGCGTGGGAGGTTGGCCTCCCCGGCGACGGCCCTACTGATCGGGGATGCAGGCGGCTGCGGCAGGTGGATCCAGGGCGCAGGTCCCCGAGCCACGACCGCCGAGTGCGGTGCTTATCTGGCTTACGGCATTTGCAAGCTGGCCGTTGACCGACGCCACGGTGGAGAGGTTGACCTTTGCCGAGGGAACCACGCTTGCCTGCACCTGGAGGCCGACGGTGAGAAGGCAGCCCACGGACGGGGTGGTGCCTTCCTTGACTCTGTAGCCACCCGGCGGGGCTGCCGGCAGCAGAACCAAACCCGTGGGGAGGAGGGGGATGCAGGACGAATCCTCCCCACTCATTGCCACTTGCACCGCATCCACATCGATGGTGGTGTATACCACGAGGCTGCCTCCCGTGGGATGAGTGCTGCTCTCCTGAAGCATCAGTTCCACGTTCTGGGAGGAGTTGCTTGAGGACTGCGCATGCATGAACAAAAACAACACTAATTAATTAAGTTATTACCTACATATATATATATATATATATATATATATATATATATATATATGTGCCAGGATTAATTAATTAATTGTTGCACCCACATTGATTCGGAAGAGGGAAACGCAGTTCTTCTGATGAGAACCATTGGCGATGTGGGCAACCTCATGCAGTGAGTGACTACCAGAGAGAACATCAACCTGCCGAGTGAGTAAAGCAGCAGCCAAGCAAGCACACAAAATTAATATACGTACATGGCTCAACAACTGTATATCAACATGTTGCAAACACATTTCTATATATCAATTGGTGCATGTTTAGTCTAAGTACCAACGTGATTTCACATTTATCCGATCCAGAGGAAAAAAAAACATTTTGAGTTGGCTATGACTTTACCAAATGCAAGGAGGGCTATGCAGACATACCTGACATCTTCTCTGCTCATCCGTCAAAAGCTCGAACACTTGCAGGTGGGAGAAGGGCAGCCACACCGTGGAGACGCCACAGAGGATTACGCCGTTGGGCTGCCCGGGTTCCGTGTTCTTCCTCGTTGTGATTCTTATCGTGTCCTCTAAAGAATCCGACAGCGCCGACCACGATTGTCCGCAACCGGTGGAGCCGATGTTGGAGCAGAACATCCTGATCATCCTCTGCGACAGCCTCATCATGTTCTTCCTCGCCTCTGCAGACTGGATCACTGCTCGTACACGAACATATACACACCCAGTGAGAGGAAATCAAATCAACACGAACAAACAAACGGGGAACTATATAAATAAATCGATCGATAATTGGGAGTCGAGGGACAAAGGAATCAGTCGATCGGTCGGTACCCCCAAGATCCGATACATTTCTCGCCAAGAGGCTAGCCAGCCTGTTGCACTGGTGTTGGAGGACTGCGAGCCATCGGCTTGCACCATATGCCGCGCCACTTGCGATCAATCGGTCGAATATCTGGTGCGCGGGCTTCTCGTCTACGATCTCCGCTTGTTCGACCCAAGTCACCTTTGAAAGAAAAACGAGAGAATCAACGAAAGCACTTCTTCCAGCAAGTCACCGCATATATAATCAATAGATTCAAAATTTTGCTTGATCAAATTAAACCGAGACCGATGAAACCAGTTGTGTCCGATTACCACGGAGTACCCATTGGGCATGTCTTGGAAAATAAAACCAGAGGGTCTTCTCCTGTAGCTGCCACATGAGTTAATCTGCCCTCCCTCCTGGATTAATCCATCAGCAGGAAAGTCCACGATCGTCCAATATCCTTCCTCCAGATTGTAAAGGCAGTACCTAAAGAAATACGCTTCCCTTGATGGCACAAGTGGTGAAAGCACCTGCAATTCTGCGTGCATCTGCAACGCAACACAAAGGGAAGAAGGAATGAATGCATGGCTTTCCTCGACTTCAGGAATCGAGTTGTGGGTACGTAACCAATACCAGGTGAATGGAACCGTTTCCGTTCTCAGCAATGGCAGGGCAAACGATCTGAAGGGTCTTTGCACTGGAAACGATAGATGGGAAAAGCTCCAACCATTTGTTCTGGTCGTAAATTACATTGCAAATTCACAATTAATTCAAGGTCGATGGGGTGGAAGGGATAAAAATAATTCAGTATCAGTTACCACATCCAAGAAGGCGTCGACGAGTGTGATGCTATTCATCATTACGTGGCCACCGTCTCTGGTGCACTCCACCCGCGTCTCCCCCGCCGACCGCTTTCCGTTCGTCGGCCAGGGCGGAAACATTTTTGCGTGCTCCTCGAGGTCTAGGGTCTCACCGGCACCAGCGGCTCCGGCGTTCCTCACCCAAAGCGGCTCGTTGGTGCGGCACATCCGCCCCAGCTGCTCCGCGGCGGACACGGCCAGCTCGAGGACCATCGGCTTCTCGTGCTCCGTGACGAAGGCGGCGCCCATGCTGGGAAAGTGATGGTGGTCACGGTAGTGTCCGTCGCTCAACGGGGCGTGGACGGGGATCATGTCGGAGTGTGCGTCGTTGAAGTGCCTCGAGTACACGCCCATGTCGAGGTCGAGCGACGGAAGCGGCGCCGCAGGGCCCAGTGGCGGCACCGACCTGCCGCCGTAACGAGCCGGGATGCACGCCAGACGTTCCAGCTGCAAGACCAAAAGTCGCAACGAATCGAGGTCAAGAACATTGATCACCGCCACTAATTAACCACAAGACGTGCTAATGATGGGAAAAAAACACGGGTCGGAGGGAGAGGGAACACTCGCACGTGTGCGTAATAATTAGGTGGAGCCCCACACGTACGGATGCCGCGTAATCGTACGCCCGACGCATTGGAATGCCAGGGCACATGTCAAACACGTGACGCATTTAATGCAGGAGATTGGGGAGCTAATTGGGAGTAAATGGCATGCTTATTAAGGAGAGATTGAGATTGATTGGATGGGGATGGGGCGGTTAATTACCTCCTCCTTGAGGCGAGCGTTTTCGAGTCGGAGGTGCTGCTCGTCGAAGGACATCTCGCCGAGGATGGCGGGGCCGCCGCAGGCTGGGCAGACGACGTTCCGCATCGCCGCCTGCAGGCGGAAGTTCTCGTTCTTCAGGCTCTCGTTCTCCGCCCTCAGTATCACATTGTCGGATCGGTCTTGCTGTGCCTACACCCACATCGATCCATCCATCAAAAGAGCTAGCCACGATTACATCCATATCCATGTCAACACGTACCCCAGCGTCCGATCAATAAAGCGAAAGCCATGGTTTCCGGCGAACGTACGTACCTTCATCTGAGTGCGACGGTTCTGGAACCAGAACTTGACCTGGCGTGGTTTGAGCCCTAGCTCTTGGCTCAACCTCATGCGTTGCTTCTCGTCTGGGTGTGGGCATTCCTTAAACACCCTGCAATCGTTCCCGGGATGATCGCATTAATTAATTAAACGAAAGAATTAATGCACGAATCAAGGAATGGAATTAGAAAGGCAGTGCATATATGTATATATGTGTATATATGCATTTGTTGCGCGAGCTTACGCTTCCATTTCTTGAATCTGTCGAGCAGTGTGCCTGTGGTAACGTTTCTTCTTCACCGCCCCGTCTTGCTGCTGGGATTGCTCCTGTTGGTCTTGCTGCTTCTGCTGGTCGTTTGTGTCGTGTTCCTCTCCACAGCTGAGACCGTCGATCTGTCCGCTGCCAGATCCGCTCTCTATTTCTTGCTCTTTCCCCATCATTCCCACTTCTTCCTTCTGCGCGAGATCGAGCCATTCATGGCATGCGCTTATATTATATTTATATGTGTATGATATGAGACGGAAACAGCTAGCTAGCAAGAAAAGCAAGTGATGTAAGAGGCCGGTGCAAGTACGAAAGTAAGGGGCTCACAGGGACGATGGAGGAGAAGGAGTGGAAGGCAGGCATGCCGGCCATGAAGCTGCTCAGTTGACTAGGGTTTCCAACCGGGGAAGGGAAGAGTGGATCAGACGGGAAGCCCATGTTCATATTCACGGACATGGGTAGTCCTAGGCTCCCATTACCAACTCCTACACCTCCTCCCATCATCACGGAGGACGACGACTGCTGCACCACTTGACAATCTCCATACATCTTTGCACAACTACCTTGTTATCTAGATCTCTCTCTCTCTCTCTCTCTCTCTCTCTCTCTCTCCTACTCTACCTGCTCAACGCAAAATCCTGGCCGGATCCAAATAAAAAAACACTACTAACTCCTGCGCGTTCCACTAGTACAGTGACAACATCCTTCACTCATCCTGCAGAAACAAGTGGAAAATGTCAGGAATGAGAAAACCAAACAGACCAGACGCTCTTTTTCCCCAACAGCCCATTTCTTATGCATTCCCTGGAAGAGAAATCGTGAATCATGTGCGAAGGTGAGAAGAAAGGGGGTAAAAGGCAGACAAAGAAAACGGGGCCTTTACCTCTCTCTCTCTCTCTCTAGACGGAAACTAAAGTCAGCAAAGCAGAAGACTTTGAACGAAAAGAACCCAAACAGAAAAGATGGTTGCGTAGATCGATCGAGGTAGAAGAAGAAGAAGGAGAAGAAGAAGAAGAAGAAGGAGGAGGAGGAGGAAGACGAGGACGGAGGTAGAAGAAGAAAAGCAGAAGAGAGAAAAGAGGCAATAAATATAGAATAGCAATACCAACAAGTATTTATTCTTGCACTGTTGCCTCCTGTCCACCGCTTGCTCTCTACCCTAGCAGAGAGGTAAAGGCAATGGTGACCACTGAGAGCACGGACCTTCCTTTCCCTTCCATTTTATTTTTCTGATTAAACCGCCCCGGCTCGGTGATTACGATGGTTACCGCAAGGTACCGACACGTGTCGACGTCACGGGCGTCGGCTCCGGAAGCGTTACCGATGGAAACCGGTAAGTCAAAGCGCCACCCTGTCCGTTCCATCTTTCCGTCTTTTCCATGTTTCCGTCTTCCCCAAACTGCCCCTCCCATCTCCCACCGTCCGTTGGAGTCGGGATGGGCGATCCGACGACGGCCGCTCCTGCGTGGGGAAGAGCACGACCTCCGCACACGTCTTTTGGGAAACACAAGTCCAAGGGACGTGTTGACAACGGACGCTTTTGGGGATTTGAAACCATCATTTTATTACAAAATGTTTCCAATTTTTGTTTTTTTTAAAAAAAAAATTGAATGAAATCTAATCTTCACAAACAAAAGAAGAAGAAAAATGCAAAGCAAAAATGAAAAACTAACCTCACCGTATGTAAACATTAAATATTTCTTTTTAAATATAATAACTTCGTTATATGTAATGACTACTGAATTTAATTAAAAATCTGGAAATGATACGTATGAGAATTTAAAAAAAAATTATATTTAATTTTAAAAACATTTTAAATTTTAAATATTTTAATAATATAAAAGGTATAAATTTTTCTTTCCATTCATTTTCAAAAAATACAAACTCAGTCGTCCCTGAAAAAACCTCTGACGACCAAACTTTTCGTGGATATATTTTCCCTTTTAAGAAATGAGATGACAAATATATTTAATAAAAAATAAAGCAAAATCAGGTACACGATTATTATTTTATATTTATTTTAGGAATATCTTTCCGGATACGTTAAAATCAAAGAATATTTTTTTTCCTTTTAAATTTCTTCCGCCTTGCATTCAATCATCAAACGTGGTGGTGGTCCAAATATATATATATAGATATATATATAGGGGGCACGAGTTCTGTAGGCGTCCGTCGATCGTGAGATCGACGGTTGAAATTGAAAATTTTAAAAACACTCTCTCTCATGCACGTGAAATTTAAAAACACTCTCTCTCATGCCACAGGTGAAATTTAAAAATACT